>CM030174.1:26525592-26708092 GCA_017639675.1 Aplochiton taeniatus | reverse complement strand
GCCTGAGGTCTGGCATGGCTGCCCTGCCGGAGTATATTTTAAGACGCCCAGCATGTCTCTCCACAGGGAGAACGGCTAGGTATGACTCACCAATCAGATATCTGACCACGGCTGCCACACAGTAGCGTGGGGAGCAGAAGCATGTGGGCGGAAAGAGTAGTGCGCTCACATAAAAGGAAAACCCGAGCAGCCTCCATCTTCCCATCTGGTAAACATGTCGACCAGGTCGGTGTTGGAGGAGGTAGTGTTGCCACGGCGTGTCAGGCATGCCCAGTAGACCTCCGAAGAGAAGAGAGTTGTCAAAGTAATTTCCGCAAATGGAGGTCTGTCACGCCCTGGCTTTATTTCAGGACACAGGAGCCAGTGGCCGGCGCCGGCCAAACGCAAAACAATGGCGACCGGCGGAAGAGCCTTGAACCTAGTTTGGCTGTGATCTCTCACTCCCCTCCTCTGCAGGTGCTGGTAAAACTACATTGACCGTAAGAAGAAAAAAATAAACATGTAGCCTGCAGGCTTGATGACTATGTGTTATCAAATGCATCTCTATCCACTGGGTATCACATTACAGATGCTCGTATTGATTTTTGACCACCCGGACCCCGCTGTTCTTTACAGTCTCTTTTGACAACTTTATTTTATGGCGGCATTAATGAAATATAAATTAGTTCCTCATATGCGATAAAAACATTTAACAGCTCTCCAGGCTACTGCCCTTTAGATGAAAGGAAACAGCAAAACATTTTGCTTAAGAGAAAACAAAAATAAAGCACTTACATCATAATCTGCTCCATAATTCATGTCTAGTAAGGTGGGCGTTTGTGTGGGTGCATTTCATCATGCATGTGCGTTTATTACTTAGAGCAACAGAATGCAACCCTACAGAATGGAATTAAATGGATAATTTCATGTTTTCATTTTAAAGGACATTTTATAAGTGGACGTTAGTGGAGGGTTATAGAACGTGTGTGTGTGTGCGTGTGTGTTTATGTTTGTGTGTGTGTGTGTGTGTGTGTGTGTGTGTGTCTGTGTGTGTGATGTGCGTGTACATGTGAGTATGTTTGAGGTTGTGTGTGTGTGATCTTAAATCACGAAGAGGGGTGGGTGACATGGCGTAACGCCTGCTCCGGCTCATTGTGCTGCTTGGTCTTTGTCTGTCCCTGACAGGTTATTTACCAAGGAGCAGGGATAGCTGCTTGTTTTTCCTACCTACACCTGAAGCATGGAGGGCTTTGACACATTCATTGTCTGTCTCCAGTCTTGGGCCCGCAGCAACCTGCCCTGAATCCCAACGAGTCCCTCTCCATTACTCTGCCCCCACTCTCTCTTCCCTTTCCCCACTCTCTCTCTCTCTCTCTCGCCCCCCCCCCCCCCCCCCCCCCCCCCCTCACCCCCCCCCCCCCCCCCCCCCCCCCCCCCCTCTCTCTCAATCTCTCTCTCCTGTCCCTTCTTCCCTGTCCCCTCTCGCTCTCTCTCTCTCTCTCTCTCTCTCTCTCTCTGTCTCTCCCTTCCCTCCCCCTCTCCTCAGTGTCAAAGGAGCACTATCACCGGCCCCATTTCTCCCCTAATAGCGCAAAGCGGGCAAGCCCTTCTGATCTTATCTCACCCTTTCTGTCTGCTGCTCACAGAGCATTCTTTAGCAGGCCCCTGTAATTACCCACTGATCTCACCACGGAGAAAGGGAGCAGAAGAAAAAAAACACAATGCCCTATTCCTTCAGTCTACCGCAGGTTGGTGCCCTGCACTCCGGATGTATGTATCAGAACAGAAGAAAGTTTAATAGGCACTTATCAGCTCGCCAGGCTGTGCCGCCGCGAAACTTGCCAGCAGTCACAGAGATTAGGCTATCTCATCAGCGAGATCTCTAACACCTGCAAATGATTCCTTCCTCCTTCTCTCCACTGTACCGTCAGCTCTTATAGATCTATCTGTAGGTGACGGAAAAGGACCCGCATTGGAAGATGCTTCATCCTACACGTTTCGCCGAAGGTTTCTCCTCGCCTATTTGGATTGGCTAACACAGAGGTCTAGCCCCCGAGAATTGGCGGAGGGGTTCGCGGACGAAGGCGAGGGAAGAGTAAGTGTTCGGATGCAGGCCTAGAAAACTATTCACTACCATTGTTAATTGAGACGTAGCTGAACCAACGAGTTCTACTTGCAGACTGAAATAACCAACAAACTGAGGAGACCGTCCCTTTGGCTGTTATCATGATATGCAATAACACACTTGGAAGCTCGCATTACCTCGGCTGTATAATCCCGAAACGGAGAGCGTGAAGTTCCACGGCCTCTCTGGTCGGGACACCCGACCGCTAACAGCCATTAGCGCACAGACGAGCATGATCCCGTGTTCAGCTCTGGCCCGGCCCGGCCTGACCTGGCCCGGGTCTCGTTTATGCTCTGGTGGTGGGGAAATGATGGATCTTTCCTGCCACTCGCCTCACAAGCACACTGCCTCTTCCTTTAAAGCGAACACAATGGGGGATTATGGCCCTTTTCATTTCTGCGCCACACAACACATTTTTTTTTTCCCGTTCATGATTTTTGTCAAGCTTCCTCTTTTTGCCTCTCGGAGGTCTCTGAGGTGTAAGGCCTGACAGGAAGAGTCAAACGCAGTACCTCGTTTCAGATGTAAACACAGGCTCATCTCAACAAGAACATGATTCATCAGAGCTAAATGACTAATGTGCAAGGCTAGTTCTATTTTTGATATCCATTTTTGTTCTTTTCCAAACACACACTAACATTACACATGCGTACCCGGAGCATCGCTGTCGACAGCGTAGGCTGCACACACTGACATGGATTTGAGAGCCGGAGTCAGAGGCGCGTTACAGACACTAGATCAGACAATTACCACTCGGAGAAGTTAACCAGCCGAAACGGGACTGATCTGTTTACAGGCAGCAGACGAAGAGCACAGGTCCCTCGGACGAGCCATCCTCGCCCCAAGCATGCAGACAGAGAGACGGGCAGGCTGACAGAGAAACAGACAAGCAAACAGAGAAAGGCAGAGAGACAGGCAGGCTGACAGAAAGGCAAACAGGCTGAAAGGGAAACAGACAGGGTGACCTCGAGACCAGCAGGCAGACAGAGCGACAGGCAGGCAAGAAGAGAGATGCTAGCCTGACAGCGAGACAGGCTGGTAGACGGAGAGACAGGCAAGCAAGAAGAGACAGGCAGACAGACCTTGAGACAAACGGGCCGACAGACAGACAGACAGACAGACAGACAGACAGACAGACAGACAGACAGACAGACCGGCGGGGAGAAACTTCAGCCTTGGATCCACAGCTGTGGGGAGGGCCAGCGTGCTGGAGATGATTCTAATCATTGTAATGACTATAATGAAGATGAGGAAATTGATCGGGGTGGTACGCAAACACGACAGGAGGAGGACGACGACAGCGGCTATGCTATGAAACGAACACCACGATGGAACGCTGTCATGTTCCTGGGTCTGCCTAGGGCAGGGGAATTGGTGACGGGCGGAAAGGCTCTAATGCTGCGCGGGGTTTCCATCGGTCTCCGTCCGTGCCAGGTCACGCCGATTGGCAGATTTAGCGTCGTAGGTCGGACGGGATTGATTGACCTTTGAACCCCGAATAGCTAGTGCAGGACCACATTAGGTGCCGCCTATTGATTATTCACACATTATTGATTCAGGGTGGCTCCTTCAGCTCTACGGATGCGAGAGTCGACGATGCCTGGTAAAAACCACTATATCCTCCCGTCAATTACCAATACCCTGCGATCGATACGGTCGTCTTTGCAAACTCATTATTATTCGTATAGCCTGACTGACTTGATCAACTTTAAATCATCATGTTCTTCCCCCAATCAATAAAATGTCACTCCAGGCATTTTGAGGGGGATCTCAAAATCCTGTAAGATTTGCATCAGAAAACGGGAATCCTGTCAACTGGCTTCTTATGCGGGCTCTCGCTGTGGCAGCCTGGTGTACTTTTTAAGCTTGGTGGAACATGCTCACACACATACATAAACTCACAAACCCCTGCAAAGCTTGGGCAGAGAAAGAAGACTGAACACTCGCTAACCACAATCCCCTGGAGAAATATGTCCAAGGTGTAAGTTTCAGCTAATCAAATTCTGCAGCGTTAATCTTATGAATATTAAGGTGTGAAATCAAACAGGTCTTTCAGATTTACAACCTGGGGTCCCATCTGGTACTATTGTGATAATTCTACGGCTTAAAAATAGCCCCTTACTGTGCGGTGTGGCGTACGGTGATATATTAACACCTTTGGGCAGCAGAATTTCATTCATAGCCTAAGGACTTGCCGTAATAACACAACCGACAGACATGGAGAAGAATCCCAATGAAGGTTTATTATGTGAACTGTGAGTAGGCACAATGATACCTGGCCCTCAAGCCACCTCAGTGCTGACACACACACACACACACACACACACACACACACAATTACAAACACACGCGTATCCCCCATGAAATGGCTTTTTAGCAGTCTGGTGATGGCCTTGTCTTTGACTGGTACGCAGTTCAGGTCGGGGTGCTTTAGATATCTCTCCCCCTCGGCCAGATCTTCAATGGCATGCCTGAGAGCACTAAAGTCCTCACATGGACTTTCAGTCCAAACACAACCCAGTGTCACCATCCTCCAGGGACACCGGGCTAGTCATGTGAACATTGCACTTTCCACTTAGTTACACCGCAGAGTGCACAAATAAATTCTCTTTTGTGTGTGTCAAGGAGGTGGAGGGGTTGGTGGGTAGAGAACAGAGAGGAATAGGGGCGGTGGAGATGCAGGGGAGTGGGGGCTGGGTGTTAGGGGACCCATGAGTGCGACGCGAAAGGGACTCTTTTCTTTTTTGTTGCCCTTCAGGACATCTTCAATTGCAACATCCGCAATGTATTGAGAGGGAATTCTCACTGACAAGCAGTTCCACAGGATTAGTCTGTGTGGAATATGACTTCTGAAGCACCGCCATCATGTATGAAGGGGATGCAGGCAGGCTGGCTGGGGGAAGGAGTTTGCGGAGGGGGCGAGTGGTAAGCTTCCAGAAGCTTCAAATACTATATGGAACTAAGGATACAGGAACCACCAAACGTCATCTCCTTTGTGACACACACACACACACACACACACACACACACTGACAAACACACAGTCTCTACCGTAAAAAAGTGTGTACACCACAGGCAGAAATCTAGGGATTTTGTACCCTTCTAGAGGTGCTACCAGGATGTAAGGTGTGATTTTCCTGGTTGCAAGAGGAGAGGAAACAACAGATTTCACAGATTACACTACCAGACATGTCGTCCATACACTTTATTTAAAATGCCAAAGTGTTTTCTAGGACAATCTCCCAGAACCCTGATGATTCAAGACAGTTTCATGTTGAGTGGATGCCCATCCCACTCTGATTGTAAATTAAAAACTTGATTATTTATGTCAGTCAAGAGGTGTTACGTTTCTAGTTGCAGGCACAATTATTTGAAGAGGTTGGACTGTCTATGAATGAGTGAGGGAATGAGTGAGTGAGCGAGTGAGTGAGCGAGTGAGGGTGAGAGAGAGAGAGAGAGAGAGCAAGCGAGGGAGTGAGAAAGTGAGAGAGCGAGTGCGAGCTCGTCTACCCCCCAGGCTGAGTCTTCCCCTTGGCTCTCCTCCTACTCTCTCATCCCCATAAGAGGATTGGACGTTACGGGGCTTCCACCTCTTTAACTTCTTCTGCTGGCCAGTGAAACGGTTGAACACTTCGGCCAAAGTCCCGGAGCCATATCCCAGTCTCACTTTACGGCCAATCTGACAATAGGCTTTTTGGGGGAAATGGTGTGACCTCAACGTGAGCGGAGTTAAGCTTAAAAACGGGCACTCTGCCCTTTGTAATGTAAGTAAAGAATGGGAATAATGTTCAGACAGGCAGTGTCAACAATGCCTCTGCTGCGGGATGAGTCCAACTCCTTCACCTTGTCTTTACTCTGTGTGAGTAAAACCATCCACAAATATTCCCCCCCTGAAATGTGGCAAATGTCTGTCTATATTGTAGCTACATGTAGATTCAGAGAAAATACTCAATCCACTGACAGAAAATGTATTCTGATGGGTGAGAGGCAAACTGATTTCCGTAGTATTATACAGGTGAATAACAGCTTCGCAACACTCCCGTGGGAACGGCAGAGACCAACTAATGGGCGTACATGGTTTCTCAATCTCCCTCCCTGACAGCTCGCTCTGACCCCGGGACCTTGTGTCAGCGACAATGACAGTTTGTTTGACTGAGGAATATTTTATTCATCCTATTAATATTGCATTAGCCAACGACACTGGGCTGTTTTGCGTGTGGATGCATGCCCGCTCCACTGAACCAGAGAACAACAAAGGGTGTTTACAATATTCCGTCTTCAAAAGGCCAAAAAGAGGACTCACATTGGTCTAATCAAGCGGTGCGTTCGGCACCTTTTTGTACACTAGTAGAGCTCAATTTTCAGTTTGATAATTGCTCCTGTAAGTCTGAATAAATTATAATTACATTTCTTATCAGAATTTCCACCTATCAGGAGGAAAAAACCTCTCAGAGAGAGCTCACTGTGTCACAGTCAGAATAAAAGCCAATTAGCGAGGCTAGCTTTGGAGAGAAAATACAAGAGCCAGAATCGCTGGCATGGAACAAGACGATTCCCCAAGAAGGATATTTTCATACTCTCAGTATGTATGTGTGTGTGTGTGTGTGTGTGTGTGTGTGTGTGTGTGTGTGTGTGTGTGTGTGTGTGTGTGTGTGTGTGTGTGCGTGTGTGTGCGTATGTGTGTGACAGGGACGCCCTGCAAGGATACAGTTTAAATGTATGATTGTTCATGCATGCTTTGTGTGTGTGTTTTTTTGTCAAAAGACATGGTTGACATATACAGACAAAGGGAATACATAGGTGCTTGAGGTAAGACTAATTGACCTGCACTGTCACAAGCATGAATGGACAAATGGCAAATGTGTTGGGAACCGAGCGGAAATATTTCACCTATGACATTCGGACCACGTTTGTGAGCAATGCACAGCCCACATGTTCATTGTGCGTCTGTCTGTCCTGCTGTCAGCCGAATAGATCAGTCTGCCAGGCTTTAATCTAGCCAGAATCAATTACAGGGGCGATTCTGTGGAAAAAAAGGAGGAGACAGAGGCCCTAGAGCCATGCCTGTCAGGATGTGAGAGGAGGAGAGGACATCAATGGCTCCGCTCACCTAGACAGCTAGTCTGCAGGGGCCACATCCCTCGACACAAGGACAAGACAGAGTTCACCTGCATTCAATACAAAGTTCCACCTCAGTCTTTAAGAAAAGAGAGGAGGTAGAAAAATTGTGGGCTGCTCCCTGACGTAAGTGTCAGCCGGATGAAAAAGAAAAAAATCTATTTCGCTATTCATTGGAAGGGCCAGTAGTTGCAAATGGACATTTTTCACAGAGACATTTAAGATGCAATGGCATCTTGGTCCGGCATGTGAGAACACTCGCAAAAAGTGAGAGAGCCTCTGACTCACGCAGGTGGACAACCACAATGCCCTCGCCATCATTTCCAAAAGTTTTCTGTTGCAATGCCGCTCCTCGCTTCTATCGCTGCATGAAAGGCAGCAAAATGAAAACATCTTCAGAGCAAATCGGCCTCACCATGGCAACAGTATTGATCAACACCCCTGGGTCCTCAGGAAAATCTATGCCTCATGTGAATTTCTCAGCGGCCACTCACGCCTTGAATAGACAGCCATGATATTTAGTGTCTGGCAATAAAATCTACAATCAGTATTTAGTTTTCCTGATGTTCCATTTATCACAGGGGGAGCGATATACAATTGGTAGATGATATGGCACAGACACAGGGGCCCTTAGCCTAGGACAAACACAGTAGCCGGCAGGCTTTGTTTAAAGATTTTATCGGCATTTAGAGATAGAGCGCGCCGTCTTGAATCCATAGCATTGCTTTGGCACAGGTAGTGAAATGAAGTGCGGATTGCCATCTTCCAACTTCATTTTAGTACACGCTGAGAGGGACCACTTGATAACCTTTTCTCTTACATTGTCGCAGAAATAGAATCGTTTTAATAGCTTTTTTTGCCGTCCTGTCTGAACAGGTGTTCTCATTTACCTTTTGACAAAATTAATTCGCCACTTGATGGATTGGAGTTGAAAACAATCTCAGAAACTTCTAATTGCTACCACATGCTAATCTGACGCTGTGAGGCTGATGCTTGTAAATGGGCTGGGAGCTGTCAGCTCTAGTACCTATTGATTACCATTGGGACTCAAAGGCAATCTATCACTATCAAGGTTTAATATCACTGTCATTGTTGTGATCAGCGCATAACCCAAACAGGCTTTGCCAAAAGGCAACAATATCATCATCTGGAAATTGGAGAGGGTCCCTCGGATGCGTAGGCTTGACTGTGGGGATCAACATTGCCTGTGACAACTATACAGCAGCACGGTGCAGTGGGGGAAATTAGCATAAATGCAGAGTGACTGCCTGAGCAAACGCAGGAAGGAGCTTTGTGACAGCGCCTGTCAACCCACTGATTCCCTGAGCCCGATTACTACGCCAAGGCTCCTGTGCCATGGCGCATGCGCACGCCACACACACACACACACACGCGCGCGCGCGTGCGTGCACACACACACACACACACACACACACACACACACACACACCGTTGCACCTGGGGAGAGGAGAGAGGGGCTCAGAGAGTCATTTCACCGTCTCCACCCTACACGTCTTGTACACATGCATGCATTGTATCCAGATAGCTACAACTAAAGAAACCTACAGCTCTTGGTTCAACAGTAAATGACTCCAGGGCTAGAATAGTAAATACAAGTGGCAGGTGCATTGTTAGCACACAATTACATTTTCTTTTCATATAGACTTGGCGGACCAGCTTGCAGACTTAATGCAGGGAGTGAATACCAGCCAAAGGTAAGCTCAGTGTTCAAGCAAGCTCAAGCATACGTACCACCACTATGTCAGTCATTTGATGGAGCCACGAAGCCCCTGAAGACCACTGGAGTGGTCTGGTAAAGATTGCACTTCAATTTTAAAGGAAAGAGAGCTGTGTGTCTCTCTCTGTGTGTGTGTGTGTGTGTGTGTGTGTGTGTGTGTGTGTGTGTGTGCGTGCGTGCGTGCTTGCGTGTATCTGACTGTGTGTGTGTGTGTGTGTGTGTGTGTGTGTGTGTGTGCAAATAGAGGATGGTAAAAGCATGTTAAGTACTTTGATGCATTTTTCCACAGCTACTTTGTGCCTGCGTTTAGTTGTCTAATTGATCTGGAAGGTTTATATTACTGGGTCTCTATGGCCTTGGCCACTGCAGCGTATCCCTTCAGATGATAGAGGTTGTTTAGATGTTGGCTTGCACATTCGCAAATGTATGCAAATGCTGTAGTATTCCTTTTAATTGCATATGTTGCTAGAAACTTCTGTTGTAAATAATTAATTTACTGTATTAGAGCTTCATTGGGTGTCTGATTCCACTGCAGCATTAGTGGGCCTACGCCTATATGGAACTCAGCTTTTAACTCAATAAAAGCTTTCAACTCAAGGCAATGGGGCACTCTAACCCTCTTCTGAATTAGAAATGATAGTAATGAAATTGTTTCTATTATTTGCAGACACCAAATGCAATCATAGAAAGCTAAGAGGCTATAAAAGAGCCTTTGAGGTTAAAAGAGACTATAAAACACAGGAGGTTCCCTCTGAGAACTGAAATGCACAACCTTTTTGTTCATATATGTGAATGTGCCATATTCATAGAAAGTATTCAGAGTCATGCTGTAGTAGAATGACAGAAAGCAAAAACAATAATCAGTAGTAGACTAAGGCCTGCACCAACCGAGTCGTTTCGGATTGCCCATGCATGGGCGTGAGCGTGTCAGTCTGTCAATGCGCCTCCTTCAACTGCGCATTAAACCCGTGGAGAGTGAACGGGGGAGAAGGGCCAGCGGGAGCCGTTCGTTCAGCACCACCAGGGAAGCGCAAAAGCCCACTCAACTATCTCTCTGCCTTTTCTCAATCTCCTTATGTGAGCAGAGACGGTACGCAACAGACAACTCAGTATTTAGGTTTGTGGTCTAGAAAACCCCAACAGTGGAGCACAAAAATAAAGCATTGTGGATCTACAAAAATGTTACACATAATACTTGCCTGAAAGAGGCGCAGAATGTTGGCGACCATAATTGATACTGAACTTGCTGAGGCGCCAATGACTCCCACCACTTTTTCGGGCTTGACAAAAACCGGTGGGTCTCCATTAGTGCACCTCACATCTGAAGTGTCTTTAGTTATCAGTGCCTGAACAAAAGTTAATGATTGTTCCAGCGCATACGTATCCCTAGAACAAGTGTCTAACACCCGGGCGCCAAGGGTGATGTTGGGTAAGAGTTGATCGTCCAGGTTGATTTGGTCCAAAGCATACATCATGGCTTCTAGACGATGGATACCGTTTTCTTTTTTGATATCCCCGCACGGCACGCCATCTGCACCCCTAGTGTGCACAGGGAAGAGTCCACCGAGTGTCAAGTGCCCTTCAATCCGTATTGAATGGGGCGCGTAAATCTCCTGTGACACGGAGAAACCCACTAGCATTTTCATAAACCAAAACAAACTCCATAAAGAGCGGGGCTTCAATGTTGCACACAGACTGGTTCGAGCCATTGCGTTGTCGCTGCAGAGTAAGTTTGAGGAAGAATTATACTTAAATCTGTCTCTGAAAGGATCCGAATGGCAGGGAAGTTTGTCAATATGAGCCCATTCTTGTCACCAAGGAGGATATTCAACAAGCTTGTTGAAAAAAACGCGACGCGATCGATTGCTCAGGCAAACTGCGCCCATTGCTTGGCTGCCAGGAGTGAACGGCGTTGCTTGTTGAACAGGAGACACCCTCTGACGATAAAATAGTTTGCTTAAAAAAAGAGAATAAATACGTTTGTCCCAAAACTCTCCATTTAGCTAATGTTTAAATATGACAACCGTGGCCACAATTTAATTGGTCTTATTAGGCAAATAGCAAAGCAGAAAAATAAATCAAGAAAGGTTGGTAAAAGTATCGACTTCTTTCCTCAACTAAAATAAAAAATTGCACTCAATACAGATACGATAGGATAAAATAGCGAAACGAAGCTCTGCTGAAAAACAAATATTTATTTTAGTACCAGCAGAACTCGGTGACATTCTTTGCGCTCAGCCCAACTAAAACCACATCCACAGGAGCGCAAGGACGGTCTAGCCGGCTGGTTTGTTTACTGCGAAAGGGGTCTGTATCACCTCCAAAATCTCCGGAAAAAATTACCGTGGACCGAGGATGTGCGTTTACACATCTCGTATGAACAAAACGCAAGTAATTAAAGCGCCCCCTTTCTCTGTCTCTGCATTGAGCACGCGTAAAATGAATGACTCACATCAAGGAATTTGCCGTGTGTGCGGTGAGTTTTCATTTCATCCCCTTCCTTGAGACGTCATTCAGCTGTTAAGGAAAAACCTGGAGATGACTTTGAGGCGAGATTTGCAGGAGTTTGCCTCATGATCAACTATTCAGTTTAAGTATTCGCTAGCGAAC
The DNA here is from genome assembly GCA_017639675.1 of Aplochiton taeniatus. Lineage (NCBI taxonomy): Eukaryota > Metazoa > Chordata > Actinopteri > Galaxiiformes > Galaxiidae > Aplochiton > Aplochiton taeniatus. The sequence continues at coordinate 26,696,522 of CM030174.1, read as the reverse complement.
CCTGTCTTTTCGATTTCAATATTTTTTGTAATTATATATATAAACCAGGATGCCTGCTCTTACCCAGCATTTTTTCATTTAGGCAATGGATTCATCTCTCTCTCTCTTTCTCTCTCTCTCTCTCTCTCTCTCTCTCTCTCTCTCTCTCTCTCTCTCTCTCTCTCTCTCTCTCTCTACAGTACCTATCAATCTATTTGTTTTTCTTACACTATCTTAAATGATGGGGGGGGGGGGGGGTTATTTATATTTGACCCAATCGTTCATTATACTGTGGTCATATACAGCGTATTATCTCAGATAGGCCAAGAAATACTCTGGGTCTGTTTGTGGTTCGGGAGGGAAGCTAAGCAAGCTAACTGTGTTCAAAAGCCAAGAGGCAACAGGAGCTCAAACCCTCACGAACAACAAAATGTTGTGCTGAAAAGTCAAATCCATTACCACAGCCACAGGCCTCTTGAGGGAGAAGAAGGCAGAGCTGAGGCAGGAACACACACATTCAGAGGGGGTCAAAAGTGGTCGCCCAGGCAACCCCTCTGTACAAGAATCCGCTCCTGGCTCTCTCTTTGTACCCCCCACTGGCACACAAGGATGTGACACACTGTTGATGAGAAAGAGCCCTACCTGCAGGAGCCAGCTGAACAAGAGACATCATTCTCACCACCCAACTAGTTTACTAGACAGGCGGCCGTTTTGCAGACAAAAAGGATTAGGATAATATGGTTTCATGGACGCATCTTAAAATAGACACGAGCTAAGCTGGCTATTACTTGCATTCATTTAAAAAAAAATTTTTTTTAAAAGTCACTGTTTCTTCAATGCAGGCGTATTTAATCCAAAGTAACGTGAAGCATTTATTCAGGAAAACCACTTTTTTTTTGTCAGACTACTTATGGATTTTTGCCATTGAAGGTTAAAAAAATGGAATGTGTTAACACGACTGAATGACCGCTGTGTGATTGACAAATGGTATATAACATTTTGGTATACTAAAACGGATATCAGCAGAGCAGAATATGGAAAATAACTGATTTGTCACCCGTGAACTTTCAAATTGAGGCATAGTGCACTGTACCATATTGTTGAATCACCAACAATGAATGTCAAATGATAATTATTATAATTCAAAGTGAAAAACGGTCCAATGATTCACAAATGAATTCACCAAGAAGTGTACTAAGTCAATCATAAAATCAGCATCATTGGCCTCTGACTTGAGTCTTATCGTATGGGGCAAAATTGCATAGCGACCATGTTCATCCCAGTTTGCTACTGTTTAATTAAAAGATTAGAAGGGCTATGCTGATCTAAATGAAACATGCCCTATTGACATGACCGGCATGGGAGGACAATTTCTAATTAATTAGCGCTGGAAAGAGATAAATTGAACCATAACCCTTCCATGTACATAATTCATATTTCTGCCGTCCGCTGTGTTGACGGCAGACATACTGTTCAACAGAGCAATCTAGCATGTCGGAATGAAAACATGAATAGATTGCAGTAGCCAGGGCATTTCAGCGGTATTACCAGAAGGACTGAGCTCAATGAACACAAATTGCATAAACTTGTATATTGTTGAAAGAAGGCAAGGTATTGATTACAAAGCCCTATTAACATGAACTCTTTTTGTGTTGTTCTTTGAACGCCACCGTGTATCCGTTATCTTTTGAGGGTAAAAGATCTTTCTATTTGTCCAACTAAACAACACAGTGTTGTGTTTGGTCGAAGCAGAGCGAGGGAGCCTGGAGAGTGTAGGAGCTGTTGGGAACAGACTGCTGAGGAGAGGAGGGCGAAACCAGGCAGATGGCCTCCTCCACTATCCACACACGGAGACAGGCGGGCTGGTGAAAAATGCAGCAACAGCCCCTACAAATGACACCCTGGGAGACTGGCGTGGCGGCGCACAACACTAATTCCACCGCTCGGACTCTGTGCTGGGAGCCTGACTCCCACTAACACTGTCAACGGAAAGGTTACTTTTGAAAAATGGGCCCTGCACAGTGATTTAATTCACTGACTAACCCCAGCAAGAGGGGCTTCTCCCCCGGGGACGTTGTGTGATTTAGACCGAGATTGCACGTCATGGTGGATCCTCTATCCCACTCTTTCTCCTCTCTCTCTCGCTCTCTCTCTCTCTCCCACACACACGCACGCACACACGCACAGGCACGCACACACAAACATTTCTATTTCACCAAGGGATGGGGCATCAATGTTGCCACCAGGTGATGTGTGAAAGCATTTTGGAGGTGGTTATGGCTAATGTGTGCCTTACTACACAAACAAACCCATGCTGGCCTTGGCTGCCTTCCTTAGGAGCCCCTCCTGAAAAGACGGCCTCCTTAAAGAGACGGAGCTTTTGTCACAGGCATTCAATAGCAAACATGCTTAAAGGCCCGTGCACTCGCTTGAGAGTCAATTACAGCCCTGGCACTGTGTGTTCCTTTGAAGAACAAGGAATCAAAGAACAATAAAAAAGTCACGCTTTAGGAGAGAAGCCAATAGGGTCCCTTTTTGGGGCTGACAGTGGGCACAATGGGGTCTGTCTGTCAAATTAATTAACCTGGAAACCTCTTTAATTCCCGGACACAAATGAAAGGGCCGGGGTTTACCACAGGAAAGAAATAACCCTGAAGCAGCAGGTAATTGCATGTCGGGGTGATTTGTTCGCAGAGCCCACGGACCACCCGTGCGGTTTCGCATGCATCCTGCATAGTCTGAGCAGGGTTAGGTGTTAATGTTAGATCAACACTGGGCCCATGCTAGATTAGTAACATGAAGGTCACCTAGCTGCTGGGCCCGGCCTATTAATCAGGCACCATCTGCCTGGACCATCCAAAAACCTTTTGTTTATGCTTTCTTTTTGTTTGTTATCATGCAGGCCTCCTCTCAATCCAGCATGAAAAAAAAACAAAAGAAAAACACGTCCAAAATAAAAGGCTTTTGTTGTAAATATCAAGGACAATTTTAAAACGTATCTCTACAACTAACCATTGATTAGCATTATGTGGAGCCTGTGGCCCGTATTGTTTCTGTGCACACAAATGTAAGGACAGCTTCCCACTTGCTTTCTGAGTGTTTAGAGCAGAGACAAAGCAGGTGTTCTCCAGCTAGGATAATAGACTCTCCACACTGTCAATTATCACCGTGATCCATCTGTCATACCTGCTCCACTCTAATTATGTCTCTGTAAGGCTTCTACAGTGCTCACTGCCCTGTCCAATCAAAGATGTGACAGACAGACAGACAGACAGACAGACAGACAGACAGACAGACAGACAGACAGACAGACAGACAGACAGACAGACAGACAGACAGACAGACAGACAGACTAGCATCTAGTAAACAGTGGAAAGTGTGTTTGCTTTAACTCGGTAACGAGATCTGCCTTCTTCGTTGTTGGGTGTTGGGCGTCTTAAAAAAAAAAAAAAAGCCGGCTAAAGATAGCCGTGTGAAATGGAAAATTGTGGCAATAAAGTGCCTGTTGCACAGTACACCAATGAAAACCACACCCCTGCTGTCTTTTCCCTCAGTGAGGCCGCAGCAATTACCTGCCCATGTGACTTAGCGAGCGGAGCTTGTTTTGGCGCGATAACGAGTGGCAGACTTTTGACGGACAGGTGGGCGACCCTGGGGGGCTGACCTGCCGCCTACTCAGTTACGAAATCTTCTATTAGGGAGCGGCTAGACCTTTTGTTTTGATGACTAACACCCTGGCCCACTGCGCTCATTGATAAGAGGAGGGCAGCTGTGGCCGCGCTGTGTTATTGAGTGAGGAGGACATACCCACACGCCGGACCGTGATAGCAAACGCCCCTGGCTTTGTGTCCGCTAATTACCTGACCTTCAGAGCGCCTCGGAGTGTGACTTATTCTATCAGTACGCTTTTCATGGAATATTATAATTACAGGCATCTACAGCCTTTGTGAGTCATTCACAACGATCCTTTTGGAACTTTGATTTCATATGATAATGAGTGTCTGTCGGTTTGTAAGATGGGCGTGTGGCTGCGCTTTGATGCAGCGGAGGTGCAGTGGCCACATGAATATTCTCATTATCAAAAAGGAGGAAAACAAGACACACAAACACACACCGCTTACCATATTGACTGAAGTTATACTTTGGGTATATAAAAACACAGCGACGCTAAAGAGGACTGTCATCTGTACACATGCAGTGTCTTTCACCAACCAAAACTAAAGTACTCGATTTTTGCATTCAGTTCTAGTCTACCAGACAGTCTCTGCAAGACAAAGACAAGGACACTCATCATTCACAACAGTGTCTGGAATTGACAAATACTCCCTTTATTCTCACATTCAACTGCTATGATTGCCTTTCTCATTCCCCAATAGGTAGTTCAGAGGCTGTTATGTCCTTTGAACAAAGGTAAGTCACAAAGTGGCTTTAGCTATCCGATAAATCTGTCATGTAACAAAACGGAGATCCACATTCACAAAACATAAATTCACCTGAATCCTATTCACACCATCTGCCCAAATTCTTTACCTATGCCTAAAACGGTTCATCCAACCCATTCCACTTTGTCACCACTATTTCCACTTTGCCACTCTGCCTGAGAATTTAGGCTTCAAAGGATGTTGTTCACTTCCTTTTGAAGTAACAGGTGACAGCTCATTTGTAGCGACGATTAAATTGAGTACAACATGATTGCTGGGCGCCTTTCAGACTGTGCGGGGCACAGGGAAACGTGGTGGGACCAGCCAGCCAGGTGTGTTGTTATTTCAAAATGTCAGCATGGCAACCCCACCGAAGGTGATGGATTAAAGCGACAATAAGGTGACACCGAGACACAGCAATCAGAGACAATTGGCAGGGAGTGTAGCAAAAGTAACAACCTCAAAAATCTGTCACCTATTATGCTACTTAACTTATGGGACATCTCCTTGTTAAGTGGGTGTCCCAGAGGGTTGACTCACTAACAGCAGCCTTTATGTTCGAGACTGCGAGGCGGCAAAATGCCACTGGGTCTCCATGTACGTGCACACATGCTAAAGTCTTCAGTCTGTTGACTTATTTGTTCATTTGCACGTCGCCGGTACTCTTCCAGTACTTCGACACTAATGTATGTTGTGTAAATAAATGTGTGCCGATAATGCTCTGCCTGTGCCTAAAATTGGAGTGGTGCACTTCCTGCTGCAACTATGTTTTTTGTCTGTGCACATTTTTCAAAGCTTATTACCATACAGAGCTGAAAGTGAAGAATATGGGTAAGGGCAGACCTACTTATTTGAAATAAGTGCCCCTAGAGTAGTCGTTCCCCGGGCTTTGGGACACATACACACACACACACACACACACACACACACATGCATGAATAACACATACTCTCTTTCTCTCGTTCAAAAAGCAACCCGCGAGCGCGTGCACACGCGCACGCACACACACACACACACACACACACATACACACACACACACACACACACACACACACACACACACACAGGAAAAGGGGTTTGTTTGGGCGGACTTCCTGCTGCAGAGGCACAATTCATCATGCACATGAATTAATCTCTCATATTCATTAGACGGAAATTAACTCTGTTACAAATTACCTCACAGAGCCATCGTATAAGGTACCACCATAAATCACCACCTTTAGGTATGGATGAATGCCATCCACTCATATCCACATTTATGGAAGCTGCCACGCACTGTTAATCACTTTCTTTGGGCCTTGAGGCCGGGCGCAATTAATAAAAAGACGGAGCTTAAATGACTGTGCATGTCAATGGAGGTAAGCTCACCAGGGGAGCCTGGGGAGTATGTATGGCAGGATCCTCCAGGGGTTCGTCTGTTCCATGTGCTCCATCCTCCAGTGGTCCCCTCTGTCCCCACACTCCCCCTGTCTCCTCCTTCCTCCCTCCCCGTTCCTCTCGCTTGGTCCATGGGTCCCCTCGGAGCGGAAGCTGCTGGAGCTGGGTTGATGTCACAAAAAAGCGTCCTATTCCCCAGCGAGGTTCCGCTGCTGCACAAGAATGGCTTTGGGAGCCATTCCAGCTGATCACCGTCCCCACACTGAGACGTGGAGGGCAGGCTGAACGCGTTCATTATGCAAGTCCCGCTGGATTAGGATATTACGTTGCTCCTTTCGGTGTGAGAGGTAGACAAAAAGGCGGTGGGTGGTAAGATGTTGGGGAGGGGGGGGGGGGGTTATGGTGAGGTCAGGGTCTCTATCTCCTCGTGACTCCTCATGAATAACTCACAAGGTTTTGAATAATCATGCCCCATTCACTCACTGCAATAACCCCAGCAGACACAGATGAGCAGTGACACTGGGAAAGTGTTCTGTTTATGGGGGATTCAGGTCAGAGGTCAGAAAAAGGCGAGTGGGGAGTGTGCTGGGACATTTTTCTTTTATGGGTACGGCCAAACAGTGCTGCTTGTGTGAGTTATCTGTCAACAAGACACGGGACCTCACAAAGGCAGAACGAGGGGTTCATATGGCTGCTGGGGGCCAGAAGAAAGCACAGTTCATTTGCCACGTCTCACGTTCAGTTACAGGGTTTCAGACAATCCCTCATATTTCGTCGAAGTCAGTAATGTGTTTTTTTATATCCTGCCCATTTCCTCCACCTTTCAGCTTGCTTTAAGCCCCCCCACATCACGAGGCAGTTTTTTTCTCCTTACAGAATCTCTCCCTTCATGCTTTCAAGCTGGAAATCAAATCTATAAATCAAAGGCAATGGGAGAAAGAGACCTGGAGTGAAAGACATTTAAATCCTCTTGGAGTTCCTATAGCTTTAGAGGGCGAAATAAACAGGAAATTAAAATGGAATTTATAACCACTGAGCCATAATGCAGGCTCTTTGCAGACAAGTGCCTCTCTTACTGCTTATTCCCTCTTTATGTTTTATTCTATAGGGAAAGGATTCTCTCCCGTTTCCTGATATTAATTTCCTAAAGGAATGCTGGAAATGCGGCTTGCTCATGACAAATTTAATTTAATTTAATTTAATTTATATTCCCTTGAATTTGGGGGAACCTTCTGAAAGGTTTTCTTTTGCTGGAGTTTTTTTCTCAACAGTTACAGTCAGTTCCAGTAAACAACGTCTGACGAAACAACAGAAATAATATGTATTCAAAAGGAATGTCTCAAGCAACATTTTCGCAGGGTGTCATATTATTTACGAATGTAGATAAGAGGAAGGCAACAGCCAGTAACATCTTTCTTAAATGCCTAACAATAAAACTTAAATAAATCTGAATTCCAACCATTTCACAGTGACAGCCTTGAGGCATATTCCGTGTCTCTCTGACGCCTACTCCATGCGCCGTAGCAGTGGCGGAAGCGATCACCGGCAGCCTTATGAGTCACTGAATCAATGACAGCCTCTTCAGGGAATTTTATTAAAAACCTGGTGCACATGGATCCATCACAAAGAGCCAAGTAATACTATTGATTCATACCTCACAGATGTCTGTATGATGTCAAATCAAATGAACTGTGTTGATACTGTGCGTTGCGTTCATCCTAGAGATAACTAATGGAAGACGGGCCGAAACAAATAAATTGCCTTCTTGCTATGCAAGGTGAACAGATCCATTGCTTGGCCAATAATCCCTCCCTGATGGTTGACTAAATAACAGACACTTCGAACAGAATTACCTCAAAGGCTGTATTGTTCTCAGAAATGCATTTCGGCCCCTTCACTTTCTTCTATACCAATGTTTAACGATAACTCGAAGGCCGTCAAAGTGACATTATAAATCAAGGGCCCTCTGTGGCAGAGGCAGCCGTGAGAGGAATGCTTTACTTTTTAAGTGGGAGCTGGCAATTGAACCTCCGGCGCTCCAGTCCATAAATCGCGGCATCAATTATTAACCCAAATCTCGTTTAATGTGCCAAAGGAACCCCCAGCGGACAAACTAATGCAACAGGCAGGAAACGGAAGGAACTGATGAAATGACCAGCCCGGCCACAAGCTGGCCCCTTTCGCGCTCTCGCCAACTAAAGTGCAGGAAAACATCCGACGTGCGGGCCATCCTTTTAGGCTGAAGAGACCATGAGACGGCGTATTAGCAGCTAAATAATACAGAATTCCCCTCCCTTTAAAGTGGAGACGCGCTGCCACCCCGAGCCCTGCAGACGTGATTGATGGGCGCTGAAAGGTGGCAGCGGACAGACAAAGAAGGGTTCAGCCCCCATCTAACCCACAGCTGCCTCCTGCAGCCATTTTCTGAATGCTTTTAGAACACACGCAGCCGCCATTTGAAGTTCATAAGGTGATACAAGGCACTCGAAAGTGCACTGCCAGCAAACAGAGAGCCATTAAGACACAATCTCGGTAATCATGAGTTCACAGGATATCATAATTATATGCTGTTTTCAGACAAAAAGCTAATGAAAATATGTCTCCTTCAGGGTCAGTAATTCAAAACTCATTTTGCGGTGGTTAAATGTTTTGCGGCTATTTTCCAAAGCTTTTTATTCTGTGTATAGGTAATATAACAGCAATTCACCCACTCCATGCAATTCCATTGTTACACCATAATAATAGATTCACTGCTTACCATTCCCCCACCATTCCACTTTCAATTAAGAACACACTTCCCATTTGTGGAACACCTCAATGTATCATTAAGTTTGATGGTGAGGGGGAACTACTGCCACAGGAAACCCTCAATCGGACAATCCAGAATATGCTGACAGGCCGCGCTACCACAACTGTATCCCTGCCCTATACACAATTCTAAATTTGTTAAATGTTGAGACAGTACGAGAATTTTGCAGATGAAAACATCGCCTGCAGCCATCTATGCATATGCAACCAACCACACAGGCACAATCCGTTGGAGTTGTTTTGGTGTATTAAGGCAACTGGTATTATTTCCCCTACCCATGGGCTCTCACGATCTCTCCCACATCCTGTTCATATCTATTTCTAATCCGACAGTGGAGGCAGGGGGACAGCGCAAGATGAAAACCGAAAGCTGTCTTATTAGCGTTAATTCCAGGAAAATTGACAGAGAGACGGAAAAAAAACGCAAACAAAAGGAAAGTGGCCACGCATGCTGAGTTATAAACCGAGTGGCAGTGATAAATATCTGCTGTCACTTCCGACATGAATCACTTTGTCTGAGTCCCTGGCTTACAAAGAAGGCCTACACCACTATATTGTCCCATAAAAAAATCATTATCAGATTACACAGATTGGATGTACCGCAATAACTGGCCTTCTCTTGCCATTAACACTGGGGTTTCACACGTGAAGCATAATGAAGCGGCAAATAGCGCGTAAAAAACATAACCACAGTTTTACACGAGTGTGAAGCCTCTCCAAAGGGACAATGGTGTCCGTTTTCTTTCAATATACGCTCCAAACAGTCGGTCTTCAGTGAATTGTGTTGCTTTGTGGTTCAATTTCCTACGTTTTACCCCTGTCTTTAAAATGACCATTGCAGACTATCATCAGGATCACCATAGGGGAGCCTCTGCCATTTGAGCAGCAGGTCAACTCACGCCCTGATGCTTCTCTGTGTGTGCGTGTGTGTGCGTGTGTGTGTGTGTGTGTGACTCTACTGCAGGGCAGGAATCTGTAAGGATGATGGAGACAGCGGCCAGGCAGACAGTGGCAAAGGGCTCTCCATCAAACCCACATGGGGCCAGGATTCCACCCCTTCATAATTCAACACGGAGACCAGAAAGAGAACACTGAGAGAATTCAAAATACGCTCGCTGTTTACCAAACAACACCCCGCATGAGTCATTTGGATTTCTGTTGCAGTGCAGATTTCTGGTCGCACTTTTGTGCATTTCTGTATGTATGTAAAGTATGTGCGAGTGTGTGTGTGTGTGTGTGTGTGTGTGTGTGTGTGTGTGTGTGTGTGTGTGTGTGTATGTGTGTGTGTGCATGCATGCGTGCGTGCCAAGGTTTACCACAGACTGGGTTGGATTGACTTTTGTCTCAAAAGGCAGACACACCAGGGTTGGCTGTTGGAAAGGTCCAGGCAACTTTTTAAAATTCCCCTATGTTTAGGTTTTGTTTTGCTTTTGTTTTTTTCAGCACGCAACAACACGGAACCACACAGGCTGCCGAGGAGCCTTTACATAACAAAGGGATTTGCTCCAGGAGAAATCCCCCGGCCCAAATTCACATGCTGCCTTTACATGAAGGGCACCACGCGAGTAGCGACAGCAGAATGCTATTCCCTATAATCTTCTAGCCTTGAAAGGCTAACGTGAGCACGCCTCACCGTTTGCAATAAGCCACTTTGTTTGTTGAAAATGTGCCAAGGAGTAGAATAGCAGCTGCTATCTATGCAGTCTCAAGGGGCTAGTTAATTTTAGAAAGATAATCTCCTCCCGTATGCCAAGGGATTAAGACATTAAAAACCCCCATCACGGTGACACGATAAGGCAGCATAGTCCTGCGTTTGCTGGAGACAGTATGCCGTAATAAAAAGAGATGCACGTTAGTTAGGATGCTAATCAGGCCACGGAGCAGGGTGGGGGGGGGGCCCTACAACAGTTGTTTAACGGAATGTTGGTAGTCGCCATCCTCCCCCTTTCTATTAACCAGAAGTGACGATCCCGATTGTTGCGGTTCATCACGGGCCCCTAGCATTGTTTCCCGAGGCTCTCCGTGTTCCAGACGTCTCTCCGAGACTCCCCTCGAAGAGAAGACGTCGTCTCCTCTCCCACGGTGGGAGGCGGTGGCGCATGTGCCTTGATCAATGTCATCTCCGCACGCAGGGACTGACTGACTAATCCTCGGCAGCCAGAAGGTGGGGGTCCACCTCGGGCCTTGTTCTTTCTCTGCGCCCTCCCACACAGGCTGAGTCATCCGTCCTGCAACCACACCTCACCTTGCCAGAGTGAACCCTGCCCGCCCCCGCGCAGAACTGTCTCCAGGCTGGGGAGGTAAGGGGTTTGTGGAGGGGGTGGGTGAGCAGAGGGGATCCGGTGACGTGATGTGACGTGGAGAACAGAAACCAGACAGGGCAGGCCGGGCACCAGAAAGCCCACTGGCTGCCATGCTGTTCTGGGGCTTGGGAGTCGACCGAGCAGCCGGTTCCAGGTTAATAACAACAAGGATGGCTTCTGAAGGATCATGTCAAGGCCGGCAGGAGTACAGTGGGCAGAGGCCGAGCTGTTGAGTGGAAGCCATGGTCTTCAGAAGCCCAGCAAGGGGGCCTGAGCCAGGATTGTCCCACTGCCTCTCTGTTGGGTTCAAACCAAACAAACACTCGAGGAATACCATTGCACATAAAAACAAACCTGGAAACACGGGAGGCATTTACAGTATTTCTCTGTCGGTGGGATTTGTGTCACATTAGGGGGTTCTGGAGCGAAAACCAAACAGCTTTCCAAAGATTCCCAAAAGCCCTATATAAGGAAAGACAACCTGTTCCCTCTCTGAGGTTCCTTCTCCTGTGGCGCATTTACGTTGGCAGACAAACGTGACATTTGCCGGTGCGAGAGCTGCTTAAGTGGAGGCTTCCTAGGTGGCAACCGGCGATGTTAACGCTGCTGATTGAGCAGGGAGGGACAGAAACAGCGTGGAAAGTATACGGCAGAGGGAGCAGAGAGTAGGATTTCTTACCCCCCCATTTTCATACAATCGTATGCAAAGTCCCGTCAAAAGCTGGATTCCGTTCGAACGGGCTGAAATGGCTGCCTGGCTAACGCTCCGTTTCAAACTTAATTTGACAGCTGTTTCTGCAATAGGTATGATGGGTGGTGGTGGTCCCCGGGCAACATTTTCAAAAGGGCCCTACTCTGTTTATGGGGTGTCTAATGCATTACAGCGTCATTATCCGACAGAAGGCTGTGCCGAAAGGGTGGCTGGGTTGGCGTTCACACCAAATTCCACCGCATCATCTCCAGCACAGCATAGACTGTCCCCTAACAACACGAGAAGATGGAGGAAGGGTGAGACTCAGGGTAGGACACACAGAAGTCGAGAGAGAAAGAGCGAGAGCGAGAGAGACAGAGAGACAGAGAGAGAGAGAGAAAGAGAGAGAGAGGAAGCGAGCAAAATGACAGGGGAGAGGGGAGGCTGTTGGCGCGTTGTCTGGGCATGGCCGATGCGCTTTTTAAACGGTGTCTGCTGTCTGAAGTGCACGGTCAGGGAGTTTACCGACAGACTTCAAATTTGTGACCGTCACAGAAAATGACACTCCACAATATAGACCACGGTGGCAAGGCTGCACTTACATAACGTGAACATGCCACTGCTGCTTACTTAGCTCCGCACATGGGCCTACTCCCCCTCAGAGAACCACTCGAATACATCGTCTGGCAAATTCCTATATGGCGGAACGGAGTGCCAGTCTGACGTGATATGATGTGAAGTTCTCCGAAGGCCTGGGCTACAAGTTACCATAATATCGAATACTTAAACACCACTATCCACTAGCTATGTACCTGCGATGGCTGAATGGGGGACAAGGGGGCACTGAGGTATTATTCAGCTGAGAAGTTACAGCTTTGGCCAGAGTGACTAAATCAGATTGATGATCCATTCTGTGTGCCCCGGGGTCTGTGTAATGTGGGGGCCAAAGAGGTTTCACAAAGGCTGCAGTGAGACAGATGGGACCTTGTCTGCTGTGACCTTGCTGAGCTAATATTTCTGCCGAGCCTTGTCCATTTCCTCCGCCGTTAAAGGAGCCAGGCCTATTAACATGAGGGAACGCTTCAAAGACACTGTTTACATATGTGACAGGACAGCATCAAGGCATGGATAAATGTCACTGCGGTAACAGTAAAAAGTTAATGAGGTAAAGACGGACTGCGAAGAAAATGAGGTGTGCGTGCGTGTGCGTGTGTGTGCTTGTAATACATTTGTATGATTCTACAAAGTCACGGCCCTGTGCAAGCTGAGACATTCAAAAAAGAAACGCAAATGTTTCTTTCACAGCGAAACGTTTAAAAATGTTCACTGACTTCACACGACAGCCCACACGTCAATGCCCTCACTAAAATTGCACATGCTATGAAAAAAAGATTCCTCCTTAGCCTTTTCATTGCCTTCCAACATGAATGTTAACACCTTTAGTACTGCACTTATTTCCTTCCAGACTCTGCTTGTGTTCACGGAATAGCCGTTTGGTGAGTGTTTTCGGGCCTTTGTAAGCCCCAGAATAAATCCAGTGACCTCAGGAACGGACGGCAACCCAAAAGTCATCCCAGGAAATATGGTCCAGGAAGCAATCCGGCGGGTCACTGTTACTCACTGCCAGCCAGCCACAGAGAGATAAGGAAATAATCAAAACAGAGGGTCCGGGGCCAACTCCAGCCAGCCTGCACTGACAGATGGGCTCCCACTCGTATTCTAGGGCACCATTTCTCTCTTATTTCATCCAAAACGCCCACACCTCTCACAATAGATTTCAGCTTTCTTTAAAAACCTCGGTAATAAATGGCGGGGGGTATTTAGTGGTATTTAGTCTTTAGTACAGACACACTACAGGCTAGAAGGAGTAACCCCCCCCCCCCCCCTGTCCCCCACCCCCACCTTCTCTAAACAGTGTCGTTATCTCCAATTCCTTATCTCTCATTAGTTATAGCCTGTGATGAGGGGTACGCCTTGCAGGGGGAAAGTAATCTATTGAAGGAGGGTTTCATTTTGGATAGACTTTATCAGCAAGGCTATTTAAATTTTGATAATGAAGAAAAGTGTAAATCCCCCAAGTGCCCTTGTGCATTGGCACACACAGGCACAAACACACACACACACACACACACACACACACACACACACACACACACAGTCTCGGCACAATAGCGCACAGCGGCTGGTAATCATTGTGTAATCACTCAAACAACAAAGCAAATCTAAGCCCTCAAGCCCGCAGCCACTCCTCAGGCGGCCCAGCCCCTGAAATTTGCTGGGCTTATGATTTGTTCTGGGATCCAAGCAATAAGTAAAACCTCCTTGTGGCCCTGTAGCCCGATTGGATGCCGAAACATGTTGCACCTGATGCTGACAGAGCCGGGGGGGAGGAGGAGGAGGGGGCGGCCATTGTCCGTATTTACAATTCGACGTGGCTGTCTTATTGAAAATCTGATAATGCAATTTGGGGAGCTTAATGACGACCCTCTGCAGGCTACAATCAGTATCGCTCTCTCCCTCGGCCTTCGTTGCTCCTTATGCATTTCTTCCCAAGTCTCTCCTTCCCGACATGGAACACAGAGGATAAAATGGCCTTGTCTCTCTGTCTGTTGGGAGCCCGCGGCCTGGCATCACTTCACCTTCTTTACTTACATTTGTTTTTCAATTAGACGTCCAATCTAAAAGAGGGTGGATGCTCGATGAGAATCAATGTGCGAGATCAATGCCGGTACCCTCATTTGGATTTTATGACACCCCAACGCCCTAAACCTAGAACTCTAAATGAATCCCAATATCTTCAGAGCCTCAGCTGGACCAAGGGGAGCCATAGAGGGGCGAGCGAAAGGCATCTATACTGTACTTCAATTCCCCTCTACTAAAATTAACAACATCGTTTCCAACATCTCTAGGTGGTCTGTTTTGTTTGACTTCCCGGGTGTACATTAACATGGTTTTATGATAAGACTGATATAATCCAGTCCCACTCGTAACTGGAATACCAGCAGGGTTTCAAACCACATTGACATTTGCTTTGCGACACGTCACGATGATTAACTGTGCCAACTTTTTTGTAATTAATAATGAATGGACGATAGCATTATTGAGCTGCAAATTAAATTGGACTCATAAACTTGACTTTCCTGGATGCACAAACTCTGACTACTAAGCAGGCCGGTAGAAAGGTCAGCGTTATCATTATGTAATTTCACCGGAGAACAATTAAGGAAATGGGCTAAAAAGAAAGCTGGGGACCGAGTGACTTCTAATGAGCATTGAGAGCAGGATGCCTCATTCATTGAGTCTAATCTTTGCGAGTGTCCAACTGTGGAAATCTATCTCTCCAACTATTTGTGATGCATAGCTAGCTCGCTAGCGAACCCACTCACTTTTGCTCTCATCAAGTTTAGCTTTCTGAAAGGAATGCCTGACGTTCACACAGTCCAAAGTTTAATTAAACTTGCTCAAGAGGGACAGTCGCGTTTTAAAAACGTTTGTCTTTTAAGTTTTGAACTTTCTCCTCACGGTCTGTCATGCAACATGCCCACACACCGCAGCTCCTGTACAGTAAAGTTCCTGTGCAAAACTAAAAGAGAGCGAGTTGGGAATGGTTCCAGGCGAACAATTCTCCATTCTGCTATCTTCAGCACTCAATAGCTCCCTGATTAAAACGAGTCTATTTCATTGATTAAAAAGGAGGGGAAAACTCCAACCTTTCTGCTCCTCAGTTTCCACTCCTTCATCTATGGGGGTGAAAAAGCCTCCCCTGACAATGTCCAGGCAATTTGGGCCAGCCCGGCCTCTCCTGTTGCACTCTGTGACTTTGGCTATGCTCTGTTACCTCATCCAATCAGCTGGGAAAGTATTTGTGCTTGTAGCACAGGAGAAGGCAGCCAGGAGTTAAATTGAGTTACCTGCTCTGAGACGGTTTCATTTTCGTCGAATGGCTCTGGAGAACCTTGATGGAACTGCTAACCGCTCATCACCTTTCATGTCCCCCAGCGTCTGTCTCCACAGAGCAGCACAGCAACACGCAGCCTGACAAAGGTAGACACGGCAACAGACAACACACCAACATCAAGAGAAACAAAGCACCCAGGCAGCGCGATGTCCCACCCATAAATACTCACGGAGGAAACCTAGCACAAACAGAATCCATACATCACACCATACATCTCTCAAGCAATGTTGAAACAAACTTTTGATCATAATATATCTTTCTCTGTTCCACAGTGACATACACATCATGCACATAAAACACACAAATCTGCAGTGAACACTTAACATTGACACAAACGCACACGCACACACACACTCTCTCTCTCACACACAGGCACACGTGCACACGCACGCACACACACACACACACACACCAAAACATCAGTAAGACTGTCAGGTGATAAATGAAGATTGTATCCCTCAAGTAAATAAAATAATGATTTATTTTAGGGTCAGGATTTCCCAAAATCCCTTCAACATGCACCATAATCGCTATCGATCAAGAGGAAGTGATGGATTTTGCTTCTAAATGTGGATCTTCCTTCGGTGATAGAAAAAGGGCAAAGGATATAGAGTCAGCTCATGTCCTGCCTGTCCCAGCTGATAACCATAGAGCAGGAGATGAAGGAGGAGGGGGAGGGGGAGGAAAAGAGTAAAAAAGGAGATGTGGAGAGATGATACGATAAAAGAGGAAGGAAGAGAGAGAAAGGGGGATAAAGATGACAGGGGCAGAGGAGAGGGGAGAAGCGGGAGAGAGGAGAGGAGAAAGGGCAGAGGAGTTGTTTAAGACTGGAGTAAAGCAGAAAGGAGGCTAGAGGACGGGGCTTGGAAGGGGAGACCTGATGAGAGGATAAGAGATAGGGAAGGAGGAGAGGAGACAGTGTGCAACCCCACAGTCACGTCATGCAATTTACTCTGTTCTGGCCCATAATGTTTTATAGCACAATCACTGATAGCAGAGTGGTCTGTGGTGATCTCATTTCACAACTCATATCCCTCAGTAATGTGAACACAAAGGGAAAGCAGTGCAGCCATTACCCGAGTCCAGTCACCTAGCCCCTGCATAATTAGTTACCATCAAAAGGCCAGAGCAGGGGAACAGCAAGCAATCATATTAACCTCTTAGAGTTCTAATTGAAATCCGTTAACTATCAGCACCAGCGGCTCTCCGTCCCGCACAGAGGTGTGTATTGACATGTGTGCGTGCGCGTGGACGTGAGCTTGCATGCTAATCAGAGATGTGCCTGCTGCACAGGCTGATGAGGAGGGTAAACACAGCTCCGGAGACAAACAGGCGCGGGGCGCTTTCTCAATCAACTGCTTCTCTGTCTTTCTCCAATCAACGTGTCTCAAGCCATTAGGCTACACGTTTTCTCCTTACCTTAACGCACCACTGTAGAGTTTGCTTTTAGAGTGCACATCCTGGTGTTTAGGTGTTACTGCTTCACCAGCCACTAGGTGGCGTGCTTTGCCTATACGTCTGTGATCTGTCTTTAACCACTAGATGGGGTAGCTAGCTTGAGGACATAAGACATTATCATCACCACTGGTTCTGAAACATTATGTAACTGGAATGTTTACGTACCTTATTCAAAAGTTGACACCCTGATTATAATAGGAACTATCTTTAGAATATTGAGCGGATAGAGTATACGGAGCAGATGGACGAACTCCTGAACAAACAGTAGCATGTCCTTGCCTGTTTTAAATCCTCTTTCCTGTGATAACTTCTACCGAGCACAACATTTACAATAGGATTTCTTTCCCAGCTCAATTCCTCCAACTTTCATGTAATTCATTCTGTCACTGACTCATTCATATTAAGTGCCCATGGCAGCCAGCCAAGCTCACAGAGCGTTGCTGGAACAGAGGATAAATACCAGGGT
Source organism: Aplochiton taeniatus (assembly GCA_017639675.1). NCBI lineage: Eukaryota > Metazoa > Chordata > Actinopteri > Galaxiiformes > Galaxiidae > Aplochiton > Aplochiton taeniatus. The sequence goes on along the minus strand of CM030174.1, from coordinate 26,679,059 downwards.
GAGTATTCTCAGGTTCAAGGGTTTGTAATTGGCAGGCTCAGAGCACAAGGCTATGCAAACACTTCACTTTTCAGAAAATGAAGAAGTGTTTACTGACAGATGAATAGCCTCAGTTAGACCATTACAATAATCAGGCAGGAAGAGCATCCCTCTGTGACACAGAGTTGTTCCAATATTTACTGTAAAACCTCCTCTATTTCACATCTTTGTTAACATTTGATACTTTCAACTCATGTCACTTCAGTAGCATGGATCATATCCAGGCACATCTTCCACTCAATCCACTGGTTTGCCTTCCCCTCACCTCAGCAATATTCTGCCTGCATCCTCGTGCGGTCTCAAAGAGTCAGAGCTTTGCTCCGTCTCAAGGGCAAGATAAGAGCAGACGTTTCCGGGATGCACATGCATTCCCTTAGCAGCAGATGGTATAGAGGAAATCAGTAAATCACTTACTGATCAGGGTACCAAGCGCAGGGGTCAGGGTTTAAGCTCTGGAGGTCCTCTCTGAACCACTGTGATTTGCCAGGCCTATTTTGCACACAATCTGTCTCATCAAGTAGATGTCAAGGAAGAGGATTGATTTGGGAGGCATCCTGATACAAAGGATTCAAATGCGGAGGTGCTTCATTGGGGATTTTAGTGTGCAGCACTCAGCGACTAAGTGGTTAGAGAGAACAACTATCTCCTGTGTCTTGAGGAATGATTGCGGTCGACGTTTTTGAGGGAAAAAAGTGCATGTGCTATACCAAGACACAGGCTTAATTTAGAAACCACAGATGAGTAAAGGGGTTTGTTAAAAAACAAATGTTCTATATGTATAAATTAAAGTACGTCTATGACCAATTACTTAATTGGGGCTGACAATGATGCAACCCATAACACATCTATACAATCTGTGAGGGAGATTTTCTCCCCTAGCAGCACTGATATTTTGAGTCATCACAAGTTCATGTGTGTGTTTTATGTAAGCTTAGAGGTTTGAACAAGGAAGGGGCCATTAAACATAGACACATGGCATGCTGGTGCAATCCTTTCACACAAAGGGCTAACATACTTTCTTCAGATCAACAGTTCTGTTATAAAAACAAAAAGGTTTAGTTGATGGAGATAAACACACCATAAGCCCATTCAGGAAGGTCGTTGTGGAAATCTTTGAAGAGCACGCCTGATGTGTGTGGGAGGATATTCCTAATATGTTCATGCCAAACCAGAGAGCCTAGGGATTTTACTATTTGTAATTTGTTATATACAGGGGATGCTCCCTCCCCCAGTAACGATCTACATTTACCATACTCCCCAAATCCAAATCCCATCCAGTAACCGTAGTCGAACACCACGCAGCGCTGTACCAGGGCCGATGCCTAACAGAAGCCTCACCTGACGACGTTTAACTCCACATCCTTTTCCTGCACCCTCACATCTGTACCTATAGGATCTGCCCACCTGGGGTAGTGAGTCCTGCCTCCACCAGAGAAGCACGGCGACTGGCTGCCGGGTAACCTGACAGACTGAGGGACAGGCTGAGTCTGACTGACTGACTGACTGAGTGGGAGTCGGTGAAGGCCCACAGGCAGCGGGAGGCGGTGAAGAGGTGGATGCTGCCGAGAGGCAACCCTAATGCGCCGTGACAGAAATCAGAGCCGTCAGGATGGCCGTGACCGAGAGGCATAGACAGCCTCTATCCAGCTAAATCCTCAGTCAAAGAGCGGGAGAGGAAAAGGCGGAGGAGATAAAGTGGGGGTGGATGGATGAATGGGTGGCATGGAAAGACAGAGAGGAGAGACACATGAGGCAGGCACTTCAAAAGGAGGAGGATTGATTTGAAAGAGAGTGGGGTAACATCACCAGCACCAGGGGAGGGACGTGAGGACAAATCTGCCAAAGAATGGGACAGAGACGGAGGAGGTGGGAGGAGGTACACCCAAGCAAGCGCCTAATCAGCCATTACAGCAGCGCATGCCCACACAGTGTGTGAGAGGGAGCAGAGGGAATGACACGTCCTTGCCAAAAGTCTCACACTCAGAAAGACAGAGAGAAACAGAACCACTGCATGGAGCAAAACGCACAGGCAAAAAAAAACAACTGGGCATCAGTCCAAGTCGTCAACGAGCCCAGTGTCTTTTTTATGTCTTGTCCGTCCATTTGAAAAGGTATCGATTGACAGACTGAAGTATTTTAATAGAGACAGCAACCTAATCCTATACTGCTGTAGGCACTCAAGCAAAGAGTGCTAAGATGAGGTGTAAAGTGATCAAGATGCAACAAGAGGGAGAGCTGCGGCTAGTGAGAGTGATGCTGTGTGTGTCTGTGCGTGTGAGGGTGTGTGTGGCTAACTGACTGACTGTTGGAATGAGAGAGAGTGCGTGTGTCTCAGTGCATGTGTGTGTGTGTGTGTGTGTGTGTGTGTGTGTGGCTAACTGACTGACTGTTGGAATGAGAGAGAGTGCGTGTGTCTCAGTGCATGTGTGTGTGTGTGTGTGTGGCTAACTGACTGTTGGAATGAGAGAGAGTGCGTGTGTCTCAGTGCATGTGTGTGTGTGTGTGTGTGGCTAACTGACTGTTGGAATGAGAGAGAGTGCGTGTGTCTCAGTGCATGTGTGTGTGTGTGTGTGTGTGTGTGAGTGTGTGTGTGTGTGTGTGTATGTGTGTGTGGCTAACTGACTGACTGTTGGAATGAGAGAGAGTGCGTGTGTGTGTGTGTGTGAAAGAAAGACTGAGAGTGAGTGAAAAAGGAGGAAGGCAGGCATAGGGAGGGAAAGCCACCGTCGTTACTCAGTCATGAGCGAGGGAAACACAAAGCCGTGGTGTGGATGAGAGACAGTAGGAGGAGGGGATTGTGAAAGATTAGGAGAGCTCTCCGGTGTTTGTAACAGCCAGCAAAGCACTGCGGGATGTTGGTGGAGCACCACTCTCATCTGGGGCCGGGATAAAGCTGCAGGAGGAACTTTGTCTGGACCCAGAAGAAAGGTTAGAAACAGCAGCGATCCTCCTGGGGAGAGGGATTCGGGAAACCGATAAGGGGAAGACTGATACGTTCTGGGTAGCTGCTGACAGAAAACAACTTCTGTGAAGAGTCCATCAATCTAACGTAGTGAGTGTAAGGACTTAATGTGTTGCTGCTACCGAGCTGTTTATTCAGGATGCCACGCGTTCCAAGTGTTGTTCCCTGGGAGTGAATAACTTTGCAGCTTTGTTGGTCACTTCATCAGCCCGATATGATGTGATATTATTGAACTGAATGATGAGTAAATTAGTCAACAGTTGCGGTTTTTACTAAGCCTTCCTGACATTAAACTTTGAGACAGTGAATGGCTGTGTTGACAGGACATTGTTTTAAGGTAAATAGTATTATTATTTATTTTTAGTTATACTGTATATTATTCTGTGCTCAGAAATTTTCTGTGAGAAAAAAGTTTTCTGTACAGTAACGATTGGTTTTTAGATAAAAAAAAAATCCAAAGTAAAAAATCATTTTGAGCTTTGCAAGTCTTTCAAGAGCTGCCTTTGAAAAAATAATTCTGAGCAGTGAACTCTGAAGCCGATGAATTTCGAGTAATATTTAATCTATTCTATGACAACTGAAATTCATATTTATTCTGTTACTTTTTTCTCTCTTTCTCTGTTGTCTTTCATCTATATAGGGGCGCTAAGCCACTGAGATCAAGAACCATGCGGAAAACTGAGTGGACCAACATGACCTGGGGGCCATTCAAAGCCACAGTGCTGATGCTGCTGGGTCTCCAGCTCTCTGACGGGACCTGTCCCTCCATCTGTCTGTGCACCTCTGACACTGTAAGCTGTGGCTCCAGCGGTCTGACCAAGCTGCCAGTCCTCCTTTCCTCCTCCTCCACCACCCTGGACCTCAGCTACAACCACCTCTCATGGCTGGGCTCCAACCTTTTCTCCAGGATGCCCAGGTTGGAGTCCCTCCGCCTGGCCCACAACCAACTGCCTTCCCTGGGCCATGGCGTCTTCCACAATGCCTCCGGGCTCCGACAGCTGGACCTGTCTTCCAACAGGCTGAGCGTGGTGGAGCGGCACTACTTCCAGGGCCTGTGGAGGCTGGAGGAGCTGCTGCTCTTCAACAACAGGATCACCCACGTGGAGGGCGGCGCACTGGGCGGCCTGAGTGGCCTGAAGAAGGCCTACTTCAGCCTCAACCAGATCACAGACTTCCCTTTCTTCTCCATCCAGGACCACAGTCATCCCTTCCTGAGCACGCTGGACCTGTCGTCCAACCGCATGACGGCATTGCCCTGGGATGACGTGAAGGCCCTGCCGGCCTCTGTGCAGAGAGGCCTGTTCCTCCACAACAACTCCCTGGCGTGCGACTGCTCCATGTACAGCGTGTTCTGGCAGTGGGAGCTGCGGGGCTTTGACTCGCTCAAAGACTTTCTGGACGAGCACACCTGCCTCCTCTACGGGGACCCGCGCGCCGCGGTCCGCTTCCTCCGGCACGGCCGCTTCTTCCAGAACTGCACCCTGGGAAAAGCCGTCTCCCTCCCCATGACCGTTCTCGTTTCCAGCCTGGCGGTTTACGAGGGCGAGCGCGTACGCCTGGACTGCCAGACCTCCCTCCGGGGTCCGGAGCTGTCGTTTAGCTGGCTCACGCCCAGCCAGCAGCCCCTCAGCCCCGGCACAATCAATGTCTCTCTCATTAGCCTGCTCCCTAACGGCACCATGGAGATCCGGGCTGCCAAGGTGAGCGACTCGGGCGTGTACGTGTGCACGTCGCTGGACCTGAAGCACATGCTGAACGCCACGCGGGAGGTGAACGTGACGGTGATCCCGCCGGCGGTGGAGTCCTTTGGCACGGGCTACACCACCCTCCTGGGCTGCTCCATCACCCTGTTCTTCATCCTCGTGTACCTCTTCCTGACGCCCTGTCGCTGCAGCTGTTGCAAACAGCCACTGGGCCCGGTCACACCCATCCCGACCTACGACCCCGAAACGCTCACCTCCATCTTCTCCCCCTCCATAGGCTACAGACACCAAGGACAGAGCTGCAAGCACGTGGGATTCATAGAGCCCGTGTTGGAGGAGCAGAATGGGTGTGTGAAAACACTGATGGCCTCCAACCAGCCAACACTGCAGCAAGAGTGGGACACTACTGGACTCTCCTAATCTTACAGGACAGAAAACCACAAGCATTTAATCTATCTCCCCTGACCTTTCCCAGACATAAGGAGCACAGAGGTTGAAATAGATCTCACGATTTCTCTGCTCTCGTCGATTTTCCCGAAAGTGTAACAACAAAAGCTTTCAACTCTGTAACCCTGAGAGCACTGATTTCATTTCCTAACCACCGAGGAGCTCTTTAAGTGCTTCCATAGTCCAGTAATGACTTCACTCACTCGGGCAATGCAGAACTATACAGGAGCGGCTGCCTAGCAGGAGCCGTGGGATCAAACTCTCTGCACATTGGATCAGATTTCAGTTTGAACAGGAGAGGCTTTGCAATCAACCTTGAGGGAAGTACATTAAGTACATCCCCTTCAGGTAGTGTACTGTATAATAACTTCATGTATCTGAGTTAATGTAAGCGCTAGAAAGGTTAGTAATTCATGTCATAGACAGGAGATAGGCTGCCGGGAAAACATGGGTTGTCCTTCAAACCCCTTGTCACCTGTTGATGAATTGTAACTATTTTGTATGTCCCATAGACAGTCTGTTCTACCTTTTCTCCTCAAGTCCCTAATAAATATTTATTGGCTGCTTTAAATCGATATACTTTACTTGTTTTTGCATCAAAAAGCATATTAACTGTAGTTCACCGGTTGAAAGAATGTGTAAGGAGATTAATATTTTCTATTATTTATGATGTTGAAGACTTGGTGCTTGGGAAGAAAAATACGTCGAAAGGTTTGATCTTGACAGTGTATCCTCTGGCGATATGGAGGTAGCTTCCAAAAACAGTTGTGTTTCTAGTGTAAAGGGTAATGAGTCGGTCGATCCGTGCTCCAGCTTATCTGGCAAATAACTCAGTAGGGGAATCTAGGAGCATAAACAAGCCAAAAACAAACACCCATTGGACAGCTCCTCAAAGGCAGCCTCGCTTTGATCAAACAACAAGGAACACTGTGAACATTTAGCAGCAAACACTACCGCAAAATGGGAACTGAAGTGACAAATGCTTACATGGCGCGCTGCCACGTTCTGCCAGCGAATCAGAAGTGAAATTAGATGCTTTGTTATGTATTCGCTCGATTCAACATGCCTCAGATGGCAGAAGGCAAAGACATCAGAAGGCAAGGCCAACAACGTTGCGAGCACCGCTATGTCAGAGATAAGCCATGTGGGATAAGAAGAACATTAGGCCAACCGCAAGAAAGACCTGGAAACCCAGAAAGACACAAACGGTGTTTCCAATACCTTAAGACGGTGGTTTAATCTTGATGCAAAGTTTGCACAGCGGCAAGGGATTGTATTGGGATTGCATAGGATTACATCTAATCCTTTATGTAATGTCAAGGATATGGCGTCAGTAACCACAATCCTTAGTCTTACATATCCTCTGAGGAGAGACATTTAATGACTGTCCAAATCCTAGTTAAAACAACAGGGCATTCATGTCTGAGAGCCTCTGTGTTTCTTAAAGTGTTTTAACTGGATTTAAATTCACAGAAAATGTAGTCCGCCTGTTCAAAAGTAGAGGAGGATATAATTTGTATAGTCATTATCTTATATAGACTCGTGTGCATCAGGGGGTACAGTGTGGATAGCAAACATAAACAAGATTATGGTCCTGAATGAGGCAGCAGGCAGCAGAATCGTCATACAGATCTGTATATTTATTGAAGACTCCTGACAATGTAGTTGAAAAAAACGTTTTCTTTTTGCCTCACACAAGGTTCTCTCCAAATATTACATATTATCAGACTTCTTGGCCACTGGCAATAACATTCTGTATCAATGTACATCATGAGGCCTTGTTTTACAGGACATGGGGCTGTGTGATACATGAAAGAAGAGATAGGCCGAGTTCGGATTTAGCAGATTACCACAGGGATAAAAACCAGGTGCTCTGTCAATTTCTCCTTTTTTTAAATCCTTTATAATCTTCTTCCCACAGTCTAACACAGCTGGGCAGGGATTCGGGCTGGCGTTGTTGACTGAGTTAAAAACATGCAGATGAGAGAACTAAATTTGATCATTTCTGGACGAGTTGAAACGATATACTTGACTAAGGGGTGTGTCGAGGGAGCTCATAATTGTCTTTGTAAGTTATTCTGAGGACATTATCATGAGAATACCCATAATATTTTAGTATGAGTTGACCCGGAGGGCATCCCATTGTGCCCTAGGGAATGCCACATATATAAGAACGGCAACCTGGATCAGAACCACATCAACCAATATCGGAACCACTGTAGATTATACTATCATTGCTGGTTTACCTTGGATGAAATGAGATCATCCATCAGACTCACAATCAAAACTGAATTTCAAATGCAGAGATAAATGGAATGGGGGTTTTGTTGAACTCGGTTTTATGGCTGATGCAAATCTTGTATGAATGGAGTCAACACAGGCTCGAATTGCACAGATGCAGGCCAAGGGCCACTCGATGCCTGAACAGATACTGTTCACCAAAGTAAAACACTTCATAACGCCTCATTAAAGACTGTAGTCCTGTTTACAGCAATTTGGTGGTTTGTGTGTGTATGTGTGTGTGTGTGTGTGTGTGTGTGTGGAGAGGGCGGGGGGGGTGGGGGTGGGGGTGGGGGGGTGGCTCCAAATGATTTGCATCAAGAATGCAATTATAATGGATAGGGAGTTTTAGTATGAACAGCAGAAGTGGAATTGCATTCACTGAAGGGTAGCCCTGTCAGGCAACGAGTCCATTATTGAACTGTCAAAACAGTCATCAGGAAAGAGTGCTGCAGCAGACACTCACACGTCTTTTTAATGGGGGACAGCCAAAAAGTGGCACTACCAGTGAGGACCCAATGTCACATCCACAATGTCCCCAAACCCTCGTTACAAGCTAACAGGATATCCATCTACCTAGTAAGTAGTAGTAGTAGTAGTAGTAGTATTTATAGGATGTACATGTATACTTCTCAGCAGCTGTTTAATATTTGTTGCATATTGTAACGTGAACTGGCTTTTAACACATCCCAAAACGTGTGAATGCTTCATGGCAAAACATAAAGTACCATCATCTATAAATCAGAATCAGAAGTTTGATTTGAGATAATCCTAAAAGGGGTTCCGCTAGCAGAGCCAAATAGTGAAGTCTGTTACTCGGTCGAACACCCATTTAAGCAGATGAACAAACAATAACATCACCAAGACAATGTTGACAAGATGTCTAGAATATTCCACACATGGTACTGAAAACCTAGCTGTTCCCCCAGGGGCATATCAATTTGGAGATTATAGGCTTTGTTGTCCATCCTGTTTCCATCACCTTGATCGAAGCCACACAGCTGTGTTACCCTTCTTATCTCATACAAGTATGTGTTGAGCTTTGGCTGCTCCAACCTAATGCTGCACTAGCTGTAGGCTAATAGCCTGTTCCTAACAAACATTGTTATTTGACCCCCTGTGAATGTTGTGTAAGTGTAGTAAGGATCTCCTGTGTCCTGCGCCATCCTCCTAAGTCATGGTTTACAGTCTGTCACCACCGACACTAGGAGTGAGTATCGGATTTCTGACATTATTAATCGATGAAGTTAGAATATGTATACATCTCTGGATCCAATTTACTCAATGGAAATAATATTTTAGCCTACTGCCATTTTAAAACCAATATCTATGATGTAGAACTTAGCTGTTACTCAGGTAAGGCAGAACTTATCAGAGTGATGAGGTAACAAAGCTTTGGAAATACAGCTACATTCATTAGACATGGAGTACCTCTGAAATGACAAAAACAATTATGAATCTGCTAGTTATGCAAATAGTTTCTACAGAAAACTTGCCCTCCAAATACGACCAAAAGACGGAGAATCTGAATATCAGATAAACGGACAATATTGCTGTCTTTAGGTCTAATGACTTTGTAATTGTTTTGATTAGCAGTGGTGCATAGCATATTAAGTACTAGTAATCCTATAGAACCTCCCTTCATAGATTAGATTAACTGACGTTAACAATTATCGCCTCTCAGCTATTCCCTTTTTGCCATTGTAAACATAGAGCATAGAGCCCTCTGGTGGCAATTTCTACCCACTGACAAGACTTCATTACAGTTGTGTTGCAAGAGCTCTCTAAAAAAATTATTTCAATAACAATCAGCATTAGTTAGTGTTCTCAAATGGCTTACCAGTTAACACTCAGTTTAATCAAATCCATCACGCAAACAAGATTTGAAACATGTTTATTTTAATACATATTTTTTTAACAACCAAGGATGTAAAAAAGAAAAAACCAACAGCATAAGTGAAGTGACTGTCTTTCACTCATTTAGTTCTTTTTTTTTTCTTTAAAAAAATATCAGCCTTTCCCCCTTGTTCACAAACCGTTTCAAAATAGGGAAAAACAGAAAACATGACAAATCCGAGAAGCTGGAAGGCCATTACATTTCTTGGCAAATATAAATATAGTGGTTTGGACAGGGTCTCAAACAGCTCACATGGAAAGAGCGTACGTACAGAATACATGACAGCAGGACACTCGGCACTGCCTGTATCAATTTTTTATTGTACAAAACCAGAATCCTTCTATTTCATTTTAGATCATTGCGCGTATGTCAAGTAAATATGTACATTCAGCCAGTTTGATTAGTCTCTGGGGTATGGCATGTAATTCTCCCCCTTTAAAAATTGTGATTGTCTATTTAGGGGGTGTAACTGTGTGAGTATGCGTAATCTGAGTAGTAATCCTGTCCTCTACCCCTACCAACTGGGTATCCCCAGGTGCAGGGTCCACCCCCACCGCCCCGGTCATGTCCTCGTCCTGGCCTGGGCCACGGTGCTCCGGGTGGGGCGGCCCTCCCTCTGTAGCCCCTTGACGGCCTAGGCCCCATAGTAGCCCGCGGAGCCGATTCCATCTGTCCAGGTAGGGACCCTATACAGCCGTAGCCGCCCCCTAGTCCAGTCCCACCGTATGGAGGCAGCTTAGGTCTGACCACTGAGCCCCCTCTGGTGGGGGCTAGGGGAACAGCACCCCCAGCAACTCCATGGCTGTTCACGCTGTTCACACAGTTCACAGGAGTCCTGCCCCCCTGACTAACAGGGGTGTTGCTGCCGGGGGCCTCTGTCCATTCCACTCCACTGAGGGGGACAGAGCCAGGTGCCGCCCCATCCTGGCTCTCACAAGTGCTGTTTCCCACCACCCCCCAGGCGGCGTCTCCGGGCCCACTGAGCGTCCCGTCTCCCTGAAGGCTGGGCGTGGCGCTCCCACTGCCGGTCCCCCCGGGCATGTAGCTGTGCTGGGCCCCCGCGGGGTCCGAGTAGGAGATGGAGCTGGTGGTTTGGGGCGAGGGGGACGTTGTGCTGCCTGCCAGTGTGTTGCCGCCTGCGGAGAAAGCCCCCGCCGCGGCCCCTGCTCCTCCAGTGTCAGTGCTATACCCGGTCAGGTACATGAGATGCGGTGGAGGGGGAGGCTTGACCTCCCGAGGCAGAGCCCCCAGGTTGGCAAGAGGGACCATGGGGAAGTGGCCAGAGCCTGGGGCTGCGGCCGTGGGCACCGGGGGCCGGGGATCCTGTTCGTGGGAAGCGGCAGTGGTGCTGCTGCACGGGGAAGAGGGGTAGGCCGGGGAGGCCGCAAAGGCAGCAGGGCCCGGGAAGGTCGCCCACTGACCCGAGGGACACAGGAAACTCTGGTGGGGGTTGACCGCGAAGCCCCCGGGGGACACGCCGCCCATGTCCCCAGACTGGGGGCCCCCCTGGGTGGTGGCTTTGAACTGAGAGATGGCCGTCTTAAGTGCAGAGAAGTCGACCAGGGTGGGGGTGCTGTTGGCATAGGGGGAAGGGGTATGTTCTCTGAGGGCGACCTGCTGGTCGGGAAGAGGGGGGCGGAACTCGTCCGTTTCCGGCAGCGGAGGTGGCGGGGGGGCGTCTGATGCGCCTCCTGCCCCCTCCTGGCCCTGACCGGGGGCCTCAGCTATGGCCGGCGCTTCGCCGTCGTCGGAGTCCAGCGACATGTCCTCCCCCTCGACACACTCTTCATCATCACACTCTTCATTCACTGCTGGGAGGGGAGGGTAAGAGAGAGAGAGGGGGAAGGGGAATTGGAAACCGAAAATAAATGTTATGGGTGTATACGTAAGGAATAAACAGAATGAACTAGGTATTTGTTCACCGACCTACAGTAGTTACTGTTCACAGCAAAAGCCTTGTACAATAAGCCGCCAGGGAAATATCTTACTACAGCCTAGAACAAGAGTATTTAAAGGGTTTGGGTTAAAGAGCGTGACGCTGATGCTGACAGTACCCACCAGTAGAGGGCGGTGTGGGTAGTTCACTCTGATTAATGGAGCCGGTCAGGCTGTGGAAACTGGTCATGATGTCGTCGATGCTGGCTATCACTATTCCGTTTCTGGAGTACTGCAGGAACATCTCAAACGGTCTCTCTGAAGGTGTAAGCGCACGTTCAAATAGTAGAGAGAATAGGAATGTTAATAATGGACTCGCTACATTTGAAAGTCACAGAAAGCGCACGCAAAAAAAAGCGGCAAAAGCCTTTGAGAGGTATTGAGAACAACAAAACTGAAAAGTACGTTTGGAGAACGCGAACGGCGTGCGATTCTTGACGACCTTACCCGTCAGGAAGATCATGTGGCGCTGCTGGGTGTGCTGGGCCTGGAGCTTGACCAGGCAGTCCAGCTCGGGGGCCTGACGCGACTGGGTGTCGCACTCGTGGTAAGGCAGGAACTCCACCAGGTGCTTCTTCTGATAGGCCGTCAGCAGGTTCAGGAGGCCCATGGCGTTACTGTTTAGCCTACGAGAGGGAGAGGGAGAGGGAGAGAGAGACGTCAACACTCAGCGGTGATGGCCACCATCGTGAGGCTGGGTAAACGCCGGCAGGAACCAGACCCTCACCTGCCCAATTCCTTGAGCTTCTTCTGGGACTTGCAGTGCACCTTCCACTGCCATGGCTTCTCGGGGGTGCTCTGCTCCTCCAGGAACTTAAGGAACGACTGCAATCGATCTGTGAACGGAAAACAAAACGTCTCTTAGAACTCCCTCCCGCACGCTGCAATGCCGGGGACTCGAGGGGAATTCGGAGGTGAGCAACGGTCAGGTAAAATGAAACCGAGTCGGGCTCACCTTGCGTGATGAGGTCGGGGTTCAGGACAAACTCGTCCGACACGATGAAGCCCCCCGAGACGAAGAGCTCGTTGTAGGTGTGGTTCTTCACGTCGTCCAGGCTGTCCACCCCGGCAAAGCTCACCGACGACAGCTTCTTCAGCGACACCAGGGCCGGGATCTGGGGACGGAGACGGGAGAGAACGCGTGAGGACAACGCCGGGGTGCATTTCAGGACGCCATGGACCCCCACGGTATGCGACTGTAAATGAACCCATCCCCCCTGAGGGAGCGATCAATCCATAAACAAACTCAGGCCGAGACAATTAGTGGGTGATGCACCTTCTTGGAGAAGAAAGCTCCGAGCGCACGTATGCATTGGTGATTTAGTAACGTGACATAAATATAGCTCGACAGCCAGCGAATGGAATTATAATTGTGTTATTGCCAGCTGGTCCCTGGAGCCAACAACTTTTGCTTTGGGCCCCTGTCAGGGTCCTATCAGTCAAGAGCGGCGGAGCAGTGGGCAGACCATCGTGGGCTGTTGTCTGTGGCGATGGCGGGCCGTACCTTGTGGACGTGCGCGGCGATGTCCTCGTTCTGGATGATGATCAGCAGCTTGTCCATGCTGCTGCTGTTCTCCAGGAAGGTCTGAGGCTTGCACACGCTGTTGCCCAGACTCATCAGGTAGTCCTGGGCGACGCGCAGACAGACGGAGACACACAAAAAGGGAAGGGAAGGGGGGCTTGTCAATGAACGGCAGTCGCCAAAACAGAGCATGGACGAGCCTAACGTTGACGGGTAATCGACCGCCTCTCTCAGCTGCGGCCGTGTTTATCGGCCTCCTATTGTACCCGCGGCCATTTTACGGCGCCGCCGTCCCTGCGATTTATCGTGGCTGACAGGTGCGGCGGGCTTCTCGAGCCGCAGTAAAACACCGCCGGCGAGAGAAGACGCCGTGCCTGTCATCTTTCCGTCTCCCCAGGGGGGAGACGGCAGATCGACAGATGGGAACGCTCACTAAGGCCAATAACTCTGACGACGCCAGTCATAACTACGCATGGCCAGAAACTGTGACAAGTCGGGCTGAATCAGTTAAAGGAATAGTTCACTATTTGGGATGTTTACGCTCATTTCAACGTCTCCCGGATTCGTCCCGCTAGTCTGTACGTCCATTCGGGCTGCTTTTGAGTTATTATAATTGCCCATCTGACTGGAAACCTATGGGGGGGGACAGCTTAACACAAAGCCTCTTGAGTCGTGACAATTCAATTCAGTTATGGCACGAAAGGTTTAAACATCCAAAACGGTGAACTACTCCTTTAGGCGAACGGCCCGAGGACCCTCGGTGGCGGAGAGGCCTAGCGCCGTCCTACCTTGATCTCCCGGCAGACCTGGCTCTCCTCGCCCTCGTCCCCGGAGTGGATGTAGAACTTGACCGTGTTCTTGGTGACGTCCTTGAAGATCTCCACCAGGCTGCTGAACATCTCGGGCTTCAGCTGCCCGATGAGGCTGTTGGCCAGCAGGTTGGAGGCGGCGGCGGCGGCCGGGTCAGCTACCGGGACGGCGCTGGGGGAGTGGTTGGTGGCCTGAGCTGGGGAGTAGATGTCGCTCTCCGCTTCGCCGGAGCCGGGCTCCCGCTTGAGCTTCTTGGAGTCTTTCGCCGCGCTCTCCTTGCGGCCGGCACTCTTGGAGGAGGCGCCTTTGGTTTTGGGGCCCGGGATGAGGGCGGGCGGGGGCGGTAAGGTGGACAGCGTGGGAACCGCGGGGGTCACTGGAGGCGGGGCGGGTTTGCGCTCCACCTCCGGGATCAGCTTCCCCATCTTGTCCGACAGGGATTTGACGTGGGCCTGGACCGGGACCGGGGTGACGAACGGACGCACAAAGTACGAGAAGGAGCTGTTGGGCAGCCAGGCGTGGCGCGGGGGCAGCCGCGGGGGAAGCTGGGAAGTGTAGTAGAGGTGGTGGCTCTGCATGAGGCTCTTGATGTCCGAGGTCAGGCTGTGGACCTCCTGGTTGAGGATGGTGTCCAGGCTGATGGAGGGCAGGCTGGGCGGCTCCTCGACCGCGGCTAGCCGCACCGGGGGCCTGGGGGCCTCGACCACGGCGGGGGAAGGGGGAACAACGGCGGCAGCAGGCGTCGGCTCTGGTTGGCTTACCACCGCAGGCTGCTCTGGGAAGAAAGGGGGTTTGTCTAGGGGAGGGAAATCAAACGAGAGAGAGAGAGAGAGAGAGAGTTAAGTCAACCTCTGATATTGACTTGATCATCGAGTCAACGCCAAAGCTGCTTTTGTGAATCCGGCCCGACAGACCGATAGACTGAACAACAATGTTGTGTGTGTGTGTGTGTGTGTGTGTGTGTGTGTGTGTGTGTGTGTGTGTGTACCTGTTTGTACAGGGAGGACCCAGGGGGGGTTATACGAGCTTTGTGGCTGCTGCTCTGCTACTAAGGAACAGGGACTGAATGGACTTCCGGGGCTGCATTCCATGTCCTCCTGAAAAAGCAGAATCTTATGAGGGATGACTGAGGAATACAATGCATGCAGGGAACCATAACCCCTACAAAATGTATTTTTTTCCCCAAAAGACCCCTTAATGGAATTCAGGCGGACAGTAGGTTAAAGACATGCTGTTTCCCTGGAAGACTCATCATACCTCTATGTAGTTGGTCTGTTGCGCTAGGTCTTCTTGTGTTTTGGGCTCTTCCTGTTTGCTGAGGACTGGATCGGAGGGGGCTAGATCCTTGGTGACCGGGCCTAGCGAGGGTTCGCTGTGGTCGGCCAGCTCCGCGGCCGCTTTCTGGGCCATGGCCTTGCTGAGGGTGGCCAGGAGCACCTTGAGCAGCCGCTGGGTCTCGTGGACCGAGGCGTTCTGGTTGCCGCCCCGGTCCCTCAGGTCCGTGTCGTAGATGCCCATGCTCTCCATCACGGCCGCCAAGTTGTAGGACTGGCCCCCCTCCTCCAGCGAGTCCTCCGCCTGTGCTCCTCCTGCTAGTGCGTACACACACAGACACAGACACAGAGTTTAGGGGTGCTGCATATTTCACAGGCGACCGTAAGTGCTTAACTTAAGCAGTCTAAACTCCATGTTAGTCTACACAACTCAGTAGTCTAGGAATTATGTGACGTATTTACCGAAGGTTATAGCTTTTTTTGTTTTGTTTCAGATGTTACAGATTTAGTTTGTAATGAAGGAAAGACTTTTTTTTAAACTGTCAGTCAACGTTGTTCATGACGTAAAAATAACCGTTGAGGTGGCTTAAGTAACAATCAGCATCTTCTTAAATAGGCAAGCAGCGGGTCCACCTGAAATTCTCGGGAGACCGGTTTGGCTAAATCGTCATTCCGCTATATACTGCACACGGCAACGTGCTAAATAGTGGGCTGTTGGAATATTCTGTCATCCCCCTCTTCTGCCCACGCCCTCCCTCCCGTCTTCCTAACACAGGATAAATGGCAATACAGCTAACACACTGCAGGAGAAACCAGGGTAAACATAAGACACCTCTTTCTCCAGGCACAATCAAACTACGGGACTGCCTTTAGGCGGTGATGGCTGACACGTTCGTAGGGCTAAGACATAAACCAGACAGGTGTCGGTGGGACACGAGCGAGGTGTCCGCCTCACCTCGGCTGCTCTCTCCGTTGCTCAGGTTGTCCGAGCGCAGGTACTTGTGGGCGCCCCCCCGGTCCTCCCCCTCCAGCTTTCTCTTCAGGCTGTGGGGGTCCCAGGCCCCGTCCTCCCCCGCCTCCTCCCTCTCCTTCCCCGGCTCCTTCACCAGCGCCTTCTTGTGGAGCCGGATCAGCTTCAGCAGCTGCTTCATCTTGTCCTCGTCGTAAGAGGTGGTCGTGGCCCCGGCCGGCCGAGGCCTGTGGGGCTGAGTCTGGTGCTGGGACTGACCCCCGTTGGAGTGGGACACCCCGGGCCTCCGCCGGCTGCTGCTCTCGGGGTGCACCCTCTCTGGGAGTCTGTCCGCCACTCGCTCGGGTAGTCTCTCCTGGGACTTCTCTGGGGCTCTGTCTGGGATTCTGTCCGTCGGTCTGTCTGTCCTGTCAGAGCCCACTGAGCCGCCCCAGTCCGACACGGGGCTGTAGTCGACAGGAGGGGCCGGGGCCAGGGCCAGGGCCGGGGTTGGGGCCGGGGCCAGGCCCGGGACCGGCACGGGCTGGGATGGCTGCACTTTGCCCAACATGTCCTTGGCCTTTAACATAGAAAGGGCGTACGTAGCAGGGCAGTGGAGGTAGGAGCGCAGCATGCCCTCCGCGTTGGGTTTGGACCGGAGCCCGCCTGTCTGACTCAGGTTTCCCCGGTCATCCAGGTTCTGGACGTACTCTGGTAGGGAGTAGGTCCGGCCCTGGCTGCTCTCCTTGCGGGTCAGGTAGTCGTGGACCTGCCGCTCCACCCCCAGGCTCAGGTCCTTTCCCGGGTTGGAGCGCAGCTTGAGCAGGGCGTAGTAGAGGGCTGGGACAAACGGCTCCAGGGTGGTCAGGTCGGCGGGCTGGGGCTCCAGAGACAGGGGCTCCGGCTCGGACAGCCTCGATGCTGGGGAGGAGCAGAGAATGTGAATTCTAGCTGGGCAGCGCGGAAAGGATATGGGTGAACCGAATGAGGAATAGATGGGTCATACAAGTCGATACTTACTATTATACTTGACCACTCCTCTGGACTCCTGAAAGACAAACAAGGCCTGGAGGCTCTTCTCCACTCGCCCTCGGCGATCTGGAGGCCCAAAGCAACAACACAGTGAGTGGGCAACCTTTACAAGCAGCGGCGCACACAGGCCACGTCAGACCCAGAACAAAGAGAGAGCGGTGGCCTACCCGTGGGATTGACCATCTGAGTCGAAGACAGAAGGAAAAGAAAGCCTTTGTCAAGCAGGGGCTGCACGAGGACCTGGAGAGAGAGACACAAAAACCAAAGCAATTCAAATAACTTACTGGCAAAACAGTGCAACCAAATATAAAATCATTAGGCAAACATAAAACTAAATAAGGTAAGTTCTTGATCAGTTAAGAAAGACAAAACCTTGGAGTACCAAATCAAGTGGAGTTCAACCCATCCCACCTGTTGGGGACGTGTCCCTACAGTGAAGGTCATTGCACTCACCATCCGGTCCCTCTCCAGCTTGTTTATCAGAGCAGGAAGGCTTCCGGTCGTGGCCTTGCCCTTCCCGTCCACTACTTCAAACAGACTGCACGACATACCACACTTCAACACTGACAACAAGAGAAACATCTGGGTTAGACCTAGATACAGCGCTACTCAGATATAGACGTTGTCGCCAACAAATTTCTACTGCTTTTCCTTAACTTAACACCTAATTTCCATGACCATTTTAGCAGTATAGAGGCCCGTGAGACGTTTGCAAATCCCAGCATAGATTTTAAGGCGATTTCTCTATGGACTTCTTAAAAGATGGTCTATATTTCAAAAACTTTTCCAAATAGCGCATTTCAAAACAACCACTGAAGCCCTTTTGCAGAAATACCATGGGGAACACAGTAGAAATTACAATAGGATCCTGCGATATTCAATATTTATTTTCTGGCTGTGAGCGTTGAAGGCCCCTTCTCTGGGATGAGAAAGATAAGCCGGAGGTTAAGTGGCTAGTCCTGACCTTCTCTGGAGGCGCAGTACGTGTCCCAGGAGAACAGCCCCGCAGGAATCTTCCTCTTCACCTGGTCCAGCTGCATGCCCCGACTCAGGTCCAATTTGTCCGGCCTGCACACACAGCCAACCCCACCACAGTCCGTCATGTGCGTGACTAGTCATGTGCGCAAAGAGCGCTAGCCAATGAAACTCCTCAACGCAGCTCGTACATTTTTCACACCCCGACTCAAAAGAGAGTTCACACGACACCAACGAGCTAACACTTAGCAGGCAGACGTTCAGAGGGGTCAATGATTAACAAAAAAGTGATTCCGTAAGCCTTGTGGATAAGACATGGTATGAGTTGAGTAAGAGAGAGACAGTAAGAGACGGGTGACTGCTACTCACAGTTTGAAGGGCAGGTAAGGGCGCGTGGAGGAGCGCAGGCAGACCTGGAATAACTCCTGGCCCTTGTTCATCAGCGGCCCAGTCCAAACAGTGTAGCTGCGCTTCCCTGTCAAAGCACATACGCAGTTCCATTGTTTAATCGCTGGTTGGTAACAAATACTAGCTACAGAATGAGAGGGGGGAGGATACCTCTGCACTCCGATTTGGGTCACGTCCTAAGGGAGTGGGAGAGTGTGACTGAGTACCCACCTCTGCTTCCTTCACTGATACTGGCCATGTTGAACCTGGCAGTCAGGGAGAACAACACTATGAGAATCACACACACACACAAAAACACACGGTGCAGAATGTGCGTGTCCACCTAGAGGACTTTTTCCAGTGTGTGTGTTTTGGTGAGTGGTACCTGTGTGCGCTCATGGGAGCCGCGGCAGCCTCCTTGCCCACGTACTGGAACGACACCAAGGCGTAGGGACACACATGCCTGGGCCTTGGCTTGATCTCGTTGAAGGCGAACTCGCAAAAATATTGCTGAAAGGCAAAGACACTGGGTTGGAAGAACCGAAGGCCGACAAGACTTTCCTCACTATACCGGCCTGCATAAGATTACAATATGGTGTACTCGTTTTTTTCAAAGCGACAAAAGAACGAGAAAATGAAGTGTAGGTCTTTACCTGCGTTTGCTCGAAGGCCCTGTACGACAGCAAGGAGGTGACCCTGTTGGCGTTCTTTGACACGTGGCAGTCAGTCTTGGGAGTGGGCTCCATCACACTCTTAGGCATGTTCTCGTGAATGTGCTTCAATCGACCCTGAGACACAGACGCTCTTGCTTATACATAGTCAAGGACTTTACAACACCGGTGTACATAACAAGATGAGAGTTCAAAAGAAACAAAGTGATATACAATGGCGATACTGCGTCCTTGTGAAGAACACTCGACATGCGCAGAGCTTAAAACTTCATACCCTCATGACTTTAAAAACGACTATGTCTCCACAGGCGCCCACATCAAACGGATTAATCTGCAGCAAATCCGAGTACTTTGACAGATAAACACCTGCAACACAAAAGCAAATAAATGAAAAGGATTTCAGACAACACTGAAGACATATCGGAGCTTGACGAATTCCTGCGTTTTGGTTAGAACCCTTTTACTATTTGAGAGTTGGTTGACACTTGACCAATTGGTGAGGTGCCAGTACTAAGTTTATGCATTGTCACAAATGCAGCCGGGTACATACTCGGCTCTTGCTAAGTTCTGGATTAGGTAACCTCAGAGGGAACTTTCCCAGCGGGCTAAGCTTCCTATCAGCAGATAAAGAAAGCGCCCTTACAGTGAAAAGTAGTACAGTAATGGATATCGTCAATTACACGTAATCCTTAATCCTCAAACACAGCAATTCATCCTCAGAAGGCAGTTCCATAGCATCAATGAGCTACCGGAGTCGGAACACAGCGCACGTTGAAATCACAATCTGAACTTCTCGTTAAAGTTCTCTGCATTGAACAGCAACAGATGAAAGACCCCAGCTCACCCAGTGATGGGTTTCCCAGCGTCGTGATCCTCGAGTGTCCTACGGAAAGGCCTTTCTCACAGATCCATGGGAGCTGCAGGGAACACACAGAGGGGCACGTTTAAAACACAGGGGAACCTCCAGCTTGGTGCATCTTCCCGAGTGTGAACGACAGACAGACAGACAGAGAGTCCTACCTTGGCTTTGTCTGGGAAAAGGAAGCAGAAAGATTCAGCCAGCTCCGCCTCCGTCCGGCCTTCCTGCTTCAGCTCCCGCCTCTTCTCTATGAACTGTTGCAGAGGCAGAGGTTTTATCAGCACGCAAATGCATATCATGCAAATCAGCTCATTAACCGGCAGCTGCAACACAGCGTTTGTGCTACGATGTTATCCACAGTGTTACTACACGACAGATCCAGAGGGGATTTGGGATGCCAGCACAATCTTAGAGGTAAGGCAAGGTAGAGAAGAGATTATACAAGTAGACGAGTGGGCCGTGAGAGTCTGTGTGCTGCGGCTCCAGTACCTCCTTCTCCAGCAGCTCATTGTGAATAAGCCTGGCCTTGCAGTAGGAGAAGGTCCCGCGGGACGCTGAGTCCAGGTAGAAGGAGGAGAGGATTTTCAAAAGGTCCTCAAACTCCCGTGAATCAGGAGGAAGAAATTGGTAAAGACCTGAGGCACACAGAAAGGTTGGTAAGACGGTTAGAATAGAGAACAGTAAATGCTATACAATCACAGAAAAGGTTAAAATCACAGATCAGATCTGACTATTCTACACTCATGTCATTATGCATCAGACACTTGTTTAAAGCAAGGGGCAAATGTGTCTTATAATTCAGTATCTGTATTAAATATGTGTCCAACATCGTGTTCACATACTTTTTTTTATGAGACCGAATATGTAACAATATTCAAGGTGATATCAGCTTATGAATATTAAGGTGTGTACACATGAGCAGAATTCAGCCGACATCCACGTTAAGACACAATAAGAAGTGGTAAGTTCCCCGTCATTACTAATATGAGAGCAAATAACACTAACCAATTCCTTCAACAAGCAAACAATGTGACTATAGCTGGTCACACTTTCTGGTCAAATGATGGCCCCAGTGAAACTATCACACAAATTCAACATGGCCAACTTTGGAGGAACTCCTGGGCATGAAAAATCACCAGCCGGTTGTTCCAATAGAAAGAAGCTTACTGAAGCCTCATATAGTAGGCCTTTCTTTAAAATGATCAACTTGGAAAAGCCATTTATTGTAGTCAACAACTAGAAAAGTTAAAACCATAAATATTACAACTAGGACATACTTTGTGTGCTTAATGGACCTATGGTCTACTTCACAAAGCATATGTCTTGTAAAAACAAATAAAAGGGTCAGGGTCCAACAATCCCCCAATATGTCATATGGGATAAGCTGATCAACCCAACAAGAGTTTCACAGAGGGTTCATAGCAGCAAGTTCAAAGGGTCTGTTGGTGGGTGTGGTAGCTTTGTCTACCTCAAAACTCTTAGAGGTAAGCCTTATGTTAAGAAGAATGTGTACAATACTAGTTTCAATGTCACCGTGGACATTAAAAGCAAATCAATAAAGGGGAACTTCCAATTGATTGCATCTTCACGTGCTTCTGTCTCGCGCCTGTAACTACCTACAAAAAACGATCAACATGAAGTGGGCATTAGGCCTCTGCTGGGCCAGTTTATTTCGTGTACTAATAAACTAATGTCTCTCACTGCAGAGCAGATGAGCATTATACTAAACAACAACGATGCAAGATTGGTCAATAGTTAACATTATTGTGCTACCAGCTAGCTAACAAGCTAACGCTACATGCAACATTATGAAACAGAGTAGTCTCTGTTCGAAATAGTAGTGTAAGGGCACAACCTTTCCGTTCTTTAATCTTCCTCGGGATTTGGAAATTTCTTCGTGGCAACTCTTCGACTGGTCTCTGGCCAGGCAAGGGCGAACTACTGGAGCTCTTCGCGCCTGTCTGCCCACTCCTCCGCCGATCGGAGGCTTCTTGGTTGGGCATTACACCGTCTCCACATCCAGTGGGATCGCCATTTTGGTTGGTGGTGGCCGAGGTGGCGGCTGACAACGAATTCTTCCTGCATTCGTTCTTCTCCGATCGCAGTTCGCCTGTTTCGGTACATTCTGAGTCTTTTCTCCCCTCTACATTGGGGTTCAAGGCCATTTTTCGGGTACCGTGCACGTCTTTCGCGGGCAATGCAACTCGTTTGGTACAACACCGCTTCACTGACACATTCTCCTCCTCACCCAACCTCCGCCATTGTGAATAGTGACGTACACGTTCTTCTCCACCACTGCAAAGCGCTGGCGTCACTCTGTTTACATTCGAGCAAATCCGCGCCACCTATTGGCCTGTAGATAAACTGTAGTGCATGTGAGTGCATGTTTGAACAAGCGTTGGGCGCGTGCGTGTTTCGGTTTGTCTTTAGGTTTTGAGATTATGGAGAGCCCTCAGACATTTGCATATTACTCTTTGTTTATTAGGTAAAACAACATTCATTTTAACTATTATTCCCGCGTGAAATTGAAGATGTTACAGCAGCCTTAAACGGTGCAACAAAGAACATGCATAACATTAAAAGACTTGCGTAAACTAGATTTTTAACCAACTATACTCAGGGCCATGGGTGTTGCTATACCTCTTCAGCTGGGGCACATCCCACTTGATCTGCTCTACCCCGGTAAAATATCACTTTGGGGTTTTAACAAGCTCTTATAATTGGATTTCTTTTTCTAATCAGTGTTCAAGAATCGCAGTAAAATACACGCTGAGGCGCGCAACTTGCGGTCCAAGGGCCCCTAAGCAAATACAGTTCAAAACAATAGACATCGCTAGCTACACTAAACTATTCGAATAGTTGTGTCAGTGGCACTTTTAATAGGCAGTGAAATTTAGAAATAAATGGGAAATTGTGGAAGACGTTTGCACTAGTTAAGTGCCCCATTCGTAATTGCATTTAAAATATAGTGTTTATTCAGGATAGTGAGAAAACTTAATTTAACTATTCAATCACTCATGTTTTTAATAATAAAAAAATACGTTTTCATAGACTGACTTCCTCTGATGATGCCGCAGAGAGGACATCAGTGACATCACCACAGCCATGCCCTCTGTGCGTGTGGTAGTGCACCAACTACAATATCAAATTGTAATGGCCTCATGAAGGACCAACGTGAGAAAAACATATATACATTTGCCAAATGCCATATCGTAGAGAAGGCTGTGAATAGTTTAATTATTATGGGTTGTTCATACTGCCCCTATTGTAGATGTCATATTCCTTGTACCGCACATAGTCCTTTAAACTAGAAGGAAGAGGCAGATAGCTGATAAAAACAGGGGCTCTCAGACGCAGGCGACCAAGACGCTCCCTGATTTGCAGACGACATAGATGCTTTAGGCTTCGCACATTCTCTGTAAAGAGGCAAACAATACTGTTAGAGGGATGGTTAAAAGCATGTGGTTGTTACCATTTACCATACACACAATAATGTAAAGCAATATTGTGGAGGTTTCCAAAAAATATCTCCAACCTTGGATTTCACAAATCTGTGGCCACTGTTTTTGCTCTTTGAGGACATCCTTCAGCTTGGTGCAAAAAGTGACATGGTCTATATAATCCAGCATGATGCGTACCACCTGGCCAGCAATGTCTTTGAGCCAGTATACTGTTATGACTTCACAAAACTGTAAGGGGCGAGATATATACATAGAGAAGGAAAGAGAGAAATATATTGTTACAGACATAAAATACCTAAGTACAATAAGAAAACCACCATAGTCATTCAGATCCCACATTCCCTCCCTTGTCTCCCTTGTTGTCTGACTCACCACCATGTCTTTGATGACGGATGTGGTCCAGGGTGTGTAGTCATGGGTACTGTCCCCATAGGGACAGTCAAAGCAGCGCTGCACGTCGTAGCCGTGGTTAAGGATCATCCTGAGCATGACCTCATCCTTCAGGGCGTACTGTAAGGCTGAGGGGAAGTGTGTGGTGTTTACTCGGGAGTAGTAGTTGACGTTAGCCCCTTGTCTCAGCAGAGTGTTGATCAGCTCATAGTTGCCCTGCCTCATGGCCACTTGCAGACAGTTGATAGGGTCCTGGTTGACCATAGCTCCAGCCTCCAGCAGTAAGCGGGTGCACTGGAGGTCATTGTTGGACACAGCAAAGAAAAGCGCAGACCTGCGTTCGTCATCGTAGTTTTGGCGCACCCGTGGGTGTAGCATGAAGTTGGGGTCATAACCAGCCTTGAGCAGGAGTTCTAGACACTGGGCATGCCCTCCAGCGGCTGCAGAGTGGAGCGGACTCATCCCACTCTCCTTTACTGCCTCCATCTTTGTCACTGGGATCAGGTACTCCAATGATCTGCCTCCAGAGAGAGAAAGAAAATACTTTATAATACTAAAGATCGATTTTAGATATATCTTTATAACACAACATTACAAGACAGATATGGGTAATTGTGGAGTTGTTAAGAGCTTTCCTCCTCACACAATGTGTCCATGGTACGCCACACGATGGATGGGTAGGTGCCCGCTGTAAAGGGGTATGTTGGGGTCTGCCCCATGTTCCAGCAGCAGAGATATGATGTCGGGGTTACCCGACGCAGCCGCCTCAAACAGTACAGTACCTGACTCCTCTGACTCACACCACACATGGGCCCCTGAGAGAAAACAAAAACAAAATGGAGTCAGTCAGTCAGCCAGTCAGTTGCTCGCCCACCCACTCTCGCTCACACATACGTAAGGCAATCATTTACTTTAGAAGTCACACCTTTCTGTAACAGGACCTCGACTACTTTCAAGTGTCCATTCTGGGCAGCTAGTGCCAGAGGGGTCTTTTTGTTGATGTCTTCAGCATTCGGGTCAGCGTCAGACTGCAGGAGTAGATAGACAAAGTTGTCAAGTCCCAAGAAGGCTGACTCGTGTAGAGCTGTCCTGTTCAGAGGCCCAGTTTGGTTCACTGTGGCATTGTAGCGAAGCAGAAGTGTGGCCAAGTCATATTGGTCATTTAGAATAGCTGCAGAGAAAGTAAAACCAAGTTGAGTGTGAGTTAAAGGGATTAGAGAAGGTGGTGCCATGGTTTGAATTGGCCGTAGCTTAGATACCGGCCATCAGTGGAGAGTCCTCCTCATCATTCTGTAGGTCTGGGTTGCTGCCGTTCTGTAACAGGAATGTGGCGTTTTCCCTGAGGCCATTAACAACTGCCAGAAAGAGAGGAGTCTCCCCCTTCAGAGTGCGGCACTGGACTGCACCCAGTGGAGAGGCTGGAGCCACAAAAAAAACACATAGTAAGTAGTGTGTTATGTAATTAATTGTCAGACAACAAGCTCAGGTTAAGGAGGATTCAAAACTACCTGAGTAGGTATTCTCCAGTACCGGTTTCTTCTCCTGGACCGCAGCTTGGTGCAAGGGGATCCATCCCCTGTCGTCCACTCTGGAGAACGACCCAGGCTGCTCAGACAGTCTGCTCAGAACTTCCACATCACCTGTACCCATGAATAATAGTGGACGATGAGGATATTAATTTATTATTTATACATGGTTGACTGACCTTGGATATAAAATCATGTGAGTCAAAATGACAGAATACAACATTTAAGTAAAGCTCACCTTCCTTGATAGCTTTAAAGATCTCATCAGGGTCATCCTTTTCTCGTCGGTCTCTATGGATGGATATGGGTTTTTAACTGTAATGAAAGCATGGTTTGACGATATGAAAAGTTACGGTAATGTAGCTCGTGGGAAATTGTACTTGAGGTTTCTTCCTGTGCGCTGTTTGAACTGGAGCAGGCTCTGTTCAATCATGTACTGCGTGGCTTCATCCTCGTCGTCTTCATCCTCGTCGTCTTCATCCTCGTCCCAGGCTTCTTCTGAATGCTCAAAATCTGCTATCTCTGTGTTCATCTGTCCTTCTACAAAGGAGTATCTCCCTACGATCTAGCAGTGCTGCTCTGGGAAGAAAACGGGACTACATCACAGAGGGACAGCAAAACAGGGCACCTAGTAGAAGTACACTGAAATACAGAGGGCTTCTAAAAATATTACAGAGGCAACAGTACAGTTAACAAAAGGGAAACCAGGCTGTAAATGCACAGGCTAAGAAATTATATGGATGGCATAGTATGCAAGTTTAAGTGCTCAAAGTAAAAAATATACACGTTCCATTAAAAGGCAAATAACATTTTAAACAACTTTACAGTATTTATGTTGTTGAAAGAAAAATGTTAGCTTTATAATCCTTTAGTTTTTTTCTGAGGATTGGTCATTTATGAAGTTGTGTACCTGTCTGTTGACCAGGGTAGCAAGCATGCAGCACTAATATCGATACGATGGTATACAACTTATGTGTTCACATTTCAGAATTTGAAAGTAATAAAGAAACAAAACAAAAAAATGAAATGCTATGCAAACAAACCATATAGCATGAAAGCGTATCACATCACAAGCACAAAGTTTTTATTTACCTTTCTTCACCAACAGGTTGTGTGTCTTTGGTCGCCTTGTCGGAGTTTCAGTGGGCTGCTCAGCTCCCTGACACCCTATTTATAAATCTCCGCCTATAAATATCTGATCATGGGGTCATCTTACACAGCTACTGGCTTCGACCCACTGAGCACCACAAAACATGCCAGTTCCACTGATTAAAACACATGCAGCACATACTTTTGGGTTCCAGGCCCCCTTGTGGCCACATACGGGGACTACACACTCTGCCAAGGTAAACAATAATCACTTTGCACACTCGTTGAACAAGTTCAAGGCTGTAACTGTCCAACATATAACTAAAAAGGCCAACAGTGCATGACTGGCAACTAATAATATTTATAGTTATTAACTCATTTTAGTTTTCTCAACTGAGGGACCAGCTTACCACCTCCTAACTCCCAGACAAACTGAATCATGACAAACTGTATTGCAAAGTCTTGGTTTAATATAGTTAAGGAACAGACAATCCCCGAAAAAAAAACAACAACAAAGGCAACCGGTGTGAAGACGGTAAAGTGCTTTAGTGTGATGTATTGCATTTAACGGCCATTATCAGTCATCTAGCTGACAAAGCATGGCCACGCCTCTCTTGATCCAGTGCTGTGGGCGCTTGTTGGTCGGCAACATCATGGTGATGACAAAGTTGGTAGAGTGGCCGGTGGTAGAGAGGGTCCCCTTCCTTTCACTGGTCTTGTACAATGGACACACGTACAGGCTCTGAATGTCGATACTCTTTTTCTGGCCTGGGTGGGGACAGGTGGGGAAGTACGGGAAAAGACAGAGAGAAGAGACGCAATGAGAATGGGTAGAGAAATAAAACAGGCGCCATGCACCGAAAAACGATGAGGTGAATTGTTTTCTGATAACTACGAACAGGATGCATGTCTTCAGAAAAACTGTGTAGAGTAAAAGTTCTTACTGGGCTTGATCCAGATAATAGGGACTGTGTCAAACAGGACTTTGGGATGCTGCTCTGCCAGGCATCCACTTAAAGAAAAAAAAACGAAAATGCAAAGTAAAGACTCGGTTCACATAAGTCTACAAATTTACAAACTCCGCCATCACTTAACCCACCACAGTGCATAGGTATTACATAGGCACCTACCTTTTCTTATCCCATCGAGCACCATCCAAAAACAGCCCATAAATATAGACACCATCCTCCGGTGCTACATCAGAGGTGTCAATAGGAAGAACCTACAGTGAAAAAAGGGCCAAAAATGAAGCATATAAACAAGTTGTCCAAGGTTTAACAACGTCGGTTTGACCCTACAAGCAGACCTCAAACTGGAAGCCCAGCAGGTCGATGGGGATGGAGTACTTCCTGGCGTAGTTTTGCATGGCCCCCGTCAGAAAAGCTTGGGTAAAGAAGAAGCCTGACAGCCAGAACACACAGGGCTTGCTGGTCTTGTACCAGGACTGCGAGGACACAGAAAAAAAAGAAAAAAAAGAGACAAGAAAGTGAGATGAAAAGGAGCACCTCAAATACATTTCAAATAATGCTATAAAAAACAATACACTGAATACAGACCTCCACCCCTTACAGGCAGGTTGAACACCCCCCCCCCCCCCCCCCTATGTACAGGGTATTTAGGGATATGGTAAAAGCCAATTCTAACCTGCAGGAACCTCAGTTTGGCCAGTAAGTCGGTGACATAGCTGCCCAGGGGCTTAAGGCTGGGGTAGGAGCGCTTTGCCCACTTCTCTGGGACCCTGCCCACCATCAGACTGCTCGCTATTGCCTCCAGCTCAGCGTCCATCACCACCAGACCCTTGATGGCCTTCAGCAAGTTCTGAAGGCTCACCCGGAGCGTCATACTGAGCCTAGGGGCAAATCAGTAGGATCAGTTATTACAGACTAAAAAGTGCACCAATGCTGAAATCTCGTGACCGAGTGTGTTGACGTCATACGTGTTGTAGCGCTCCATTTCCTGGACAAGGACAGTGTTCATACTCTCCTCGTACTGCACCGGAAACTTTGCCAGGGCGGCCTCGATGTCAAAGTTTGCTGGAAGCTAAGGGATGCAATTAAGGTTAAACAGTGAGGTGAAATCGACTGCGTTTTTAATTGTCAAGGATAAAGCGGGATTTAAATCGAGACCTTAGTGAGAATGTCATTGGCTACGACAAACAGGGTGCTGTCCCCTCCAGAGCTGCCCCCTCCCTTGGACCCGCCCCCTTGGGTGAGAAGCAGGGAGTCAAACAGCAGCTTGGTCTGCTGCAGGTCTTTGGAGATGTCCACGTTCTCGTGCATCCCAAACACCTCGGGGTGCTGGAGGAACGGAAGGTTCTAGAACACAAAGCACGGAAGGGTTTTTCTCTCCATGTGAAAGCACATCAAGAAACATTGAGCCCGAAAAAAAAAAAAGAGGAAGACGCCCAACCTTGATGAACTCGACATAGTCCTCGTAGGTGCATTTGGGCGGGGCATAGTATTTGCCGCTGGGAGAGAAAGTGTAGCTGGCGTTGTCGATGATGTCCTTGTTGTAGAAGTCAGCCAGGATGGTCATCAGCAGCCTGCGGTCCCAGTCGTCTGTCACACGGCCACCGTAGTTACACTCCCCAGTCAGGTAGGTGATGGCCTCAAAGGGCACCAGATCGTACTCGTTCACAAAGAGCTGTGGGAGAGAGATGGACGAGGGATGCACATTTATAAAAGAAGAAGACATATATTATTTTGTGGTTGTTTGCTGTATTATGTGTGTATTCTACCTTCATTGTGAATTGTTTTGGGACCATGTCGCATGGTGATTCTGCACTTTAAATAAATTGAATTGAATTGAAATATAATGACAGTTGTTTTACAGTTAGGCACTGGCTGTTGATAATGCACTGCAACAATAGGAAGGTTGTGTGGGGTTACCTGTAGCTGTCGAATGCTGATACGCAAGTCAGACTCATTGAAGCCATAGGGAATATTCCAGCCTAGTGGACCAAACTTTTTCCTCTCCTGAACTAGAGCATGGAAGAAGCAAACACCATACAAAAGCTTCTCCCAGATCTGGAGGACAGGATGGAAACATAGCAGGAGGTATTCAAATATTCATGATGCACAATATGCAGAGGTAAGCGTGTGTGTCTGTGTGTGTGTGTGTGTGTGTGTGTGTGTGTGTGTGTGTATGTGTGTGTGTGCTTGTAAACATCCATTACTCACCGCCTCCTTTGGGGAGCAGTTGTTGAAGAAGCCTTGGTCAGAGACGGGGTCAGACAGGTAGGACTGCAGCAGGTTCAGTCTGAGGCCGGTGGGAGGCTCGTTGGTCATCTTCACCCCGTTCTGCAAGATGGTCACGGGGAACTGGCACAGGACGAGAACATTGACCACGATGAAGCGAGCAGCAGGGATGTTCCTCAGGCAGTTGACAAAGAGGCGGGCTTTAAGATAGAAAACGGGGACCAGGGGCGGTGGACTGTGCCCTACCTTGGGGGAGGGGTAGCTGGTGAGCCACAGGCGGAAGTCCAGGTGGCAGGTGTCGGGGCTGAAGTCCTCACAGATCTTCTCCAGCGTGGACATCCAGGAGACGGCCAGGTGACAGTTCTGCAGACACACCCAGGTTCCCTCCTTCATGGCCTGCCGGATCATCTTCGCTGCGATGGGGCCCTGGCCCTGCCCCAGGGAGATGGACTGGAACTTGGCGCCACCCATGTTCTTGTCGTTGGCAAACTTTAGCAAGCCTGGGGGGAAGCAGAGACAGACAAATCTCATGTGACATCAATGCGCCACTTCAAAAGAGAAAAACATCTATCTAATAGAATTATGGTGTGGGAATGTGCCACTTACTGGCCATGGGATCGGCCCCTGGAGACAACACAAACACCAATGGGATGGTGGAGTTGGAGTCCAAGTAGCTCCGACTCAAATCAAACGGAGGAGGTTCCACAAACTTTTTCCCCAGGTTGTCAGTCACGTAGTTAGTGATGGCCGGCACTATCTGGAAGAGAAAGAGCAAACATCAGTAGACACGTTGATCCCTAAAAAACATAACCCCCCCCTCCCTTCCACAATTTCCTAACCTTATCAGGCCTGAGGCAGCGATAGATGATCATCTTCTGCAGGTCGTTCAGCTTGTCACACCAGGGTCTGGGCAGACGGGTGTTGTAGGGCTCTTTGCTGTCATAGATGGGGAGGAAGTGTTCTGGGTTCTTGACAAAGCTCTCCCTGTGTTATTAACACAAGCAAAGGGGACATGACCATTATTCAAATACCTCCCCAAGACAAATATGCAGACTTTTTCATGTAGAAACAAAATAAAATGATGACACATGACTTAAATTCCCATAATCAAAATAGGGATAATTCGTTCATAAATGGGATATACCGAAGTCCTTGGAGATTAGGGAGGTCGCTGGCCCGACAAATCTCATCCCAGCTTTTCTCTTGCAGCCAATTGGGGTCCGGGTTCGGAACGGTGTTCTGCAGACCCACCCCGCCAGTCAACAGGAACATGAAGTCACCGTACGTAATGTCCTTCTTTGCTCTACAAATGGATTACAAATATCAAAGACGTGACCGAAACTTCATTTTCTGTGACAGTGAGCTAAATTCAAACACCGAGTAGGGCACCCTGACAACTCCATTACACTAATTCCTACATCCACCATCAGCTTATAAGCCACTCACAGGAGCAGGTTGGAGCAGAGCAGGAAGGAAAAGAGCAGCTTGTCTTTCTCAAACAGGGAGCGACACACGTTGCAGTAGAGATTGTAGGTGAAGTGGTCGATCAGATACCGGAGCCTCTTCTCCAGGATCTTAGACTTATTACTGCGGCACAGAGCAGAACAGTTTAAACAATTTGGCTTAAGCATAGTAGGCACTGTATAGCACTGCCATACACCGTATAACCAAATCAATCACTAAACTGTATATCTGTATAACACGGCATCGAAAAGTAGTGTCACCCGATATCTCTTTAGTATGTCTCTCTCACCTGTCCTGAATGGAGTTGATGTAGAGGTTGACAAACCAGCTGAGGGAGTACTGGTACATGGGGTCTATGTTGGCCAGGTCAGCGATGCTGAAGAACAGAATGGAGGAGTGCTTGGCGATAGCCCTGTAGCCCTCCCTAGACTCGGCTATCTTGATCTCCGTCTTCTCTGCTATCTGGAGGAATTGAACAGAGGGGCAAGACATTACGCTGGGCATGCTGGGGTATCAACAATCCTGACGCACTGCATGTCTTTCCCCCCCATTTTCCATTTCTCTCTCCCTCTCCTCTCTCTCTCTCTCTCTCTCTCTCTCTCTCTCTCTCTCTCTCTCTCTCTCTCTCTCTCTCTCTCTCTCTCTCTCTCTCTCTCTCTCTCTCTCTCTCTCTCTCTCTCTCTCTCCCCCTGTCCCCCTCTCCACCCCCCCCCATCTCTCTCTGATTGCTTTATTGTCATGAAATACACAATGTAAATATTGCCAAAGCATACATGCAACAAAAAATGTTTTAACAATAAGAACAACAACATACAACATCTCTCTCTTTCTGCGTACCTGCTGTTTCTTAGAAATCTCGTTGGACATGATCTTGGCTGAGTCGAGAATCTGAATGGCACTCTCATTCTCCAGGATGTTTCCCTCGGAGGAGCCCAGGGTCTCCAGGATCTTGTCCTCAATTTCCTTCAGCTGCTTTTTGTTCGCCGCAGACTGGAGGATTAGAGCATTCCTCTCCTCCTCCAGTTCTGGTCTGGGAACACACGAGACAACGAAAGTGACCTGATTTAACAGCAAAGATGAAAAGGTTTAAGATCATTTAGAACAGGTGGGTGAGGAAGTAGTGTATCGGCTGTAACATGGAGCGGTTGTGTGCAGCGCCCACCTCTCCTTGGCAACCACAATGCCAAGCAGCTGGTCCTCCAGTCCCTCTGGGGTGATCATGAAGTTAAGCAGGGACACCTTGGTGGCCAGCTCAGGCAGGTAGTGGGGGTTGCGCAGCTTGGTGGTGATGTAGAAACGGAAGTCTTTAGAGTATTCGATCACAGTCTCGCCCAGGCGGATACAGTCCATGCCCCCTGAGCGGAACCAACACACAAAAACATTTAATAAGGACCACGCAAAGTCATGTTTTTTTCCCGCTACCCTCACAGCTCCTAGCTTTCCCTCGTCCATCGGGCACCTTGTTTGAAGATCTGCTTGAGCAGGAGAGGTTCCAGGGAGGGGTCCAGCTCCTCCCCGACGTTCTCCAGCAACAGAGGAGTTCCGAACTGAATGCAGTTCTCCAGGGTTCTCATGTAGTCTCCGTCGGTCAGCTTGATCACACTCAGGTTGCTGTCTTTCTCAGAGTTCTTGACCCACTTGTTGGCCTGGCCCTGGGGGTCAATCATCAGGGGCCTACAGGAGATGAACATAAAGCGTTAGCTCTAGTCAAAGTATTTTATATGGATTAATACGAAATCCCATTAAAGGAATGATATTCCACACATGTTCCACACATTTTTACATTCCAGATTCCTCAGACCCTTGAGGAGAAAAGGCCTCACCATCTGCGCGAGTTGCTGACGATGACTCCATTATCTATGGAGAAGCTGTCTGTGGGAAGCCCTGCTATGTTCCATGCCCGAATCTTGATGGGGTCCCCCAAAGTCTTACTCAGGGAGAAGTCATCTGATGAGGGAATCTTCTGAGCCTAGGGGTATGAAAAATCATAATAATATCATTGGAATTGATGGAAAGTTGGAAACTAAAACATAAAATAAAAATAAACATTAAATATAACATATGTATTGTATGCTAATAACATAGGTTATATCAGGTTATCTGAAATATTAAGTATAAGCTGGAGGTAGACCTTGCAGAGTTTGGTCCACTTTTTGGTGCAGTCCTGCCTGAAGCCAGCTGTGAAGGCTCCCAGGTAAGCAATCACCCCAGCAGAGATGAGAACATCCCCGGTCAGGTTGTCGTAGGTGTTCTGAAGATCATCCGCTGCCTTTGACCATCTACAAAAGGGCTGTCAGTCAGTCACATGCAGAGGGCGCCAGCAGTCTCCTCACCATAATCATCATCATCAATATTATCATTATTATCAATATAAATAAATTAATAAATAAATTAATATTATCATTGTCATCCCAATCATCACCTGGTCTTTTCTCCTCCTAGACCTCCGATGAGTTTCTCTGCCCGCTCCAGCTTGCGGGCACACAGGTCCACCTGGAACTCCAGCTGGGCTTTCTCCTCGGTCTTCTCCTCAAAGGTCTTCTGCAGCGAGGCCAGCCGGTCCTCCACCTCCTTCAGCTCACCTCTCTTCTGGTCCAGGAGGGCCATGGTGGTGGCCAGAGACAGCTGGGCCTCGGCCAGGTTGGCCTTCTTAGGAGCCACCACCTACAGGGAAACAGAGGGAGAAACGACGGTGATATAGAAATGCATTAAAAAGAACTCAACCAACTCAGAGGGGACCAGCAAAACAACAACAATAAATTCTGAAAACGTAAGCCGGCGTAACAAATTCATTGCAGTAAAAAGACGGTGATGGAAGACAACGCTACCTTTGCCACTCGGTCGTACACCTCCATTGCTGTGATCCATTTGCACAGCCCCTCAGCTGCAGAGGAGGCCTTGGCCACTTTGGTGGGGTCAAAGTCAGGGTTGGTCATGTACTCACTGCGGATCTTACTCATGACCGCCACCTGACACAGAGGATAAGATGGAGTGAGTGAGTGTAAAAAATGTTAACAAGATTGTCAGGCATTTTCTCTGTTGATTGAATTTTCTTTGGAAGACTCACAGGGATGTTATCTTTGTCATACTCTCTCAAGTCTCGTAGGAAATTCATGTCGCCAAGAAGTTTCTTGCTTGGACCCCAATAGTCAAGAATCTATAGAGAAAAACAAATAAATGGTGCTAAACATTCCGATGAAAACCGGTGGGATAAACGGATTCAACTACTAAGCTCAAACAAATATTAACTTTGGTATATTGCAAAAAATACGGCACATTCGTTCTTTTTCCTATGAAAGATCCCTAACCTTCTGTCCCGTGCCAGCCGGGTCAGCAATCTTATCTGGTTTGAACTCCTTCATCACACAAACGGCGGCCATGACCAGCTTCACTCCAGAGGGAGGGTTCTTCATTGACTTGACAATAGTGACGTCAGATGGCTGTAATAAGAAGGAGACAGAGGTTCACCGACTAACAATCTATCACTTCAATACAATCTACAATTGGAATAGAACGCTTATCGGGTGTTGTGAAGTAGGGGTAGTCGTGAAGGCGTGCATTGAGTATTTGACTGACTTTCAGCGTGTCCAGGGCTGCGAGGGCAGCCTCCATGGCAGGTATGGCCTCCGCCAGGTCGCTCTCGCACTCGTTCTTCAGCGCTTGAGCCACGTTGGCCTTAATGGTGGCGGCCTCCTCGTCCACGCGCACCACCTTGCTTTTGGCCTCCACCTGCACTGACTCCACAGCTATCACCTGGAGCAAAAACGCACGTTACGCTCGGCTGACCGTGCGTTCGTTATTGTGGAGGATTTCTTGTTGTTGTACAGCAGTTTCATTTTTTAACCTTCATCATCTTTGTGTTGTCAATCTTAGCCTGTTCCAGCTTGGGTTGCAGGTCCACCAGCTCCTTTTTCATCTCGCTCACCTATGAAAAGCAGCAGAGGTCAACTACACAGCGATTTAACGACCCGGGTAAGATCTGTCACTCATAAGGAGCCCCGACACACACTGCGGGCCGGTGCCACCCACCTGAGACTCAGCAAAGGCCAGTTTGTCGAGGCCGTTGGTGTACCGCTTCTTGGCTTTCATGACCATGTCTCGTTTCTGGGTGAGCAGCTGTCGGAAGGCAGCGATCAGCTCCAGGTAGGAGGTGGGCGTCACATAGTTATGGCGACCCAGGTCAGACAAGAAGCTGGTCGAAAAATACAATACATGAGGTACAACCTGCACGAATAAACTGAGCCTCCATTTTGACGTGTTTAGGGATGGCACGTGTGACGGGAGAAAACAGAACCTTCCGTTTGCTTACGTTCTGGAAAGTTCTATGGCAGAAGTGTGGAAGGTCTTGCAGATAGGCATGACCTCCTGCCTCTCGTGCTGACTCATCTCCAGCGTCTCCAGGAACTTGTTGGCCACGCGTTCCAGCGCCTCCTCCGGCCAGGGCTGGCAAAGTCGGATTTGAGAAAACACCGAAGGGGGGTGAAGAGGAAGCGTGAAGCTTAGAGACCTTGTAAGCATTGTGTAGTGTACAAAATCATTAGATAGGTCTGGCTTGGTATCTAAGCAAATCGTGCGTGGATGTTGAGATGGTTCAAGGATAATTATTCTGAACACAACGACACGTCTGTTGTATTGTGTGTTCACATGCCACATCATTGTTGTGTTGCTCCTCTACCTGAAACCAGTCGATGGTGCAGCAGTTGATCAGAGAAGGGAACTGGCGGAGACGATTACGGAAGGCATTGCCAATGGGACTGAAAGCCACCACGATGTGCAAGTTCTCCTTACAGCGAGTCACAAAGAAGGCGAATAGAGCCAGAGGGCTGAACTCCACGCCCTTGTTTCCAGCCTGGGCGATGGGACGGACCGCCTGGCGTAGGGAGCACAATGGGAGGTTATGGCCCCGTTGCATTTTAATTCAGAAGCTCCTATTCCTTGGTGCTAAGAGATTGACTGGGGGCCTACCTCCATAATTTCTTGCTTCTCGTCCACAGCAAAAAGGTTGGGAACCTCTCCTGTGTTGAGAACACTGTCCACGTCCTCTAGGAAGCCCTCCTCCTTGATCTGAGCGTCCGTTAGAAGGAACACCGTCTTCTGACCTTTCACCCCGGCATTCCTCAACAGCAGCTGCAGCACAGAGGAAACAGCGTGGTGTCATGAAAGTCAAACACCTGTGTCTATCCAACGTATCAGAATTAAACATCACAATTAATTAAAAAAATTCCCTGCGCGTATTTGTAGACGATGACCAAACCACCGAACCCTTGGAAACAATGGCCCCTATTCTCTTTAATTCCTCCTGTGAGCACGCTGGTCTGACCTTGAGGTCGTCCCTCCACTCGTTCATGCCGTAGCTCTTGGAGATCTCGGGCTGGAACATGTTCATCTTGGCCATGGAGGTAGACAGGCGGGTGATGGACTGCCGCCCGCTGCCCCCCACCCCCACCAGCAGGGCATTGCCTCCCGGCTGTTTCAGCACGCGGCTGATGCGGGACAGGTGCTCCAGCACATAGCTAAACCCAAGGGGAAGGGGGAACGACAGGTTCATAAAACACGTATTCGAATGACAGACACAGTGTCGTTTTGGTGTAGCCAGGGAGGAAACGAGCTTGAACCGTCTCTTTACCGGAAGATGACGAGGTTCATGCGGTTCTTGTGGGTCTGGTTGTACTCGTCCAAACAATACTCCACCACCTGGCCAAAGCTCTCCATGTTGGGCACCTCTGCATACAGGCGCTCGTTGTCCTCCAGGTCAGGGTTCATGTAGTCCCCAAACAGGAGGTTGCGCAAATCCTCCTCACCCAACTGAAAGATAGGAACACGGTTAACCACAGGGCCGTTCCCCCAAAAAAGATGAACGCAAACGAAGGAAGGCCTCCTTGTGCTTACAGCTTTCTTGCCCTGTTTCAGGTGTTCGAACACCACTTCAAAGTTCTCCTTGAAGTGGTCTTTGACGATGCCGTTCATGAGATTGTAGACCCAGGCGCGGTCCTGGTCGTCCACCAAGCGGTCGTAGTAGACGCGGAACACTTCGTGCACAAAGAGGCGGATCATGGTGCGCTTGTTCTCCAGGGACTCCTTCTTGAGCAGCAGGCAGCCCTGCACAACGCGGGAGAAGTCGCGCAGGTTGAAGGTGTAGTGGGACTTGGCCGGGGTGGGAAGAAGGTTCTTCATGGCCTTCTTATACACCTTGACAAAGAGGAGAGAACAATAGGTATTCCTACTCAAAAGACGTTCAGCTAATAATAGATGAGTACATTCCTGTGGTCCTGTATAGGCAGGTAAGGCAAGGTGCTCGTACAACCAAAATCTGGGTTTTAAATCCTGCTGAGGCCTCCGATGCTAAATACGTTTGCAGACATGATGATGCCGTGGAGGGCTTTGGATAAACAGATGTCATGATAGGCTTGCTGTTGCATTCATTCATACACAATAGGGTGTGGAAAAACTCACTTCCATAGTGGCAGCGACGATCTGGTTGCCAAGAGTGAAGCACTCGGGTGGGAATTCGTTGTTCTTGAGGTAGAAGGCCACCACGTTGGAGAAGATGCGCACCATGGTGTCATCGCTGAAGGCGTTGATGGAACAGATGTTGAAGTGACGAAGGAAGCGAGGCGTCACAGCATTTCTCCCACCACCAGGGGGCCCCATGGCCGAGATGAGCTGGAGATCCACCAGGGTGATCTTGGTGGTGTCCTTTATGTCGTACCTGGGCAAAAACAACAAATCAGACCAAACTGTCAACTACAAAAAATGTTAATAAATAAATTACAAATGTTTGACATTGTCCCACTCATAGTTTTTGCATTTTTTTTAAAGTTTTTACCAGTTTCCATGGTCAAAGTACTGGCGGAGGAGCTCCACAGGGGGTTGGGCCCCAAACTGCTCTAAGGCAGGCATGTTCATGTCGTCCACAAAGATGACACACTTCTTCCCCATGGGAGGGCCATACACCCCCTTCCTTCTTTTATCCAGTCTGGACATGATGATGTTCTGCAAAAAAGGAGGTTTTGATAATTGGGGACAAAAATAGACACTTCATTCGGACTGACTGAAGGGCAGGCCTAATGGTACCATTGACATTTACAGACAAGTCCTAACCTGACTTTGGTTGGAGCTGGTGCGGGCTGAAAAGTTGATGAAGAAGGGCAGGTAGCGATCCTTGTCCAGGTTGTTCATCAGCTTCTCCTTCACGTACACCGACTTCCCCGTGCCAGTGGGACCCACAAATAACAAAGGCCTTAAAAACACAAAGACACATAACATTACTTCAATTTGATGATAATATTGTATTATATTTTACAGATAGCTAGTATACGTGGTAAAACAATGCACAACACAGAGGGGCAGTTTTAATGCACGCCCTCAGAGCTCTGGTAAGGGGGGATTGCTTACACTCCGTAGTTGATGCAGAGGTCCATGAGGTAGGTGTAGCGCACCGTGTCTATGGTGGGCACAATGATATCCTGCACTTTGGTGCTCTTGTCCCCCAGACTGAAGTTCTTGATGAAGTCATTCCAGTGGACCCAGCGGCCTTTCCCCTTAAACTGGAAACAAGTTGTCAATCTCTGCCTTCCCGGTCTATAACTTCACTCACACAAAAGTGGGAAATGTCCTATATTGTGTCACAGGCTCACCTCATAGGAATAGTCATAGACCAGTCCCTTCTCATCAAAGGGGCACTCCCATTTCCCCACCGAGCTAGGGGCAGGGTGTTTCTCGGATTTGCCAGAGATGATCTCTCTGAGGAACTCGTCAAAGATCTCCCTACTGTCTGAATCGCAGCTACCCCCCACAGACCATACTATAGAGAAAGCAAAAGCCGCCTTTGCCAAACAACAAAGAGAAAAGATAGGTTCACTTAAACTCATGAAATTCCTCTTAAACACATAGAATTCCTCTATCAAACAGTGGGCTGATTGATCCTTACTTTGCCAATTTTCCTACCATTATCCATGTGCGTGTATTCTTGTGACCAGAATCCTCTTTTAGAGGTTCTGTGAGCAGCATCTCCATCAGTCTCGTCAGCGCGACGGCTGTGTTGCTATTGCTGGTGCCAACGACTTCCTGCAACAAGAAAAGCATAACTCTGAGCAACCAAAGCTTAAACACACACACTCACTACAACCCTGAGGCTACTTCTTAATCTGGGCCCGTGCGTTCGCCTGTGCCCCATGTCTGTGGTTCCAGCCCAGCCACTCACTTTGCATTGTTTGCGTAGCACCCTGAGGGCCGGCGGCAGCAGCCAGTTAAAGAGCTCCAGCAGCAAGTTTTTGTTGTCGTGAGTCTGAAGGGGCTCTGGTAGCGTGTTAATCCAGGAGACCACCAGGGGCTTCCAGCCCAGCTGAGACGGCTCCATGTAGATCATACCACACCGGCTGACTGTGGCCGGCTGGAGGAGGGGAGGCCGAGAGGTCGACGTGAGAATGTTAGTCCACAGGTGTAATATTTCCTCTAAAATATCCAGTCGACGCACTTCCAAATTTCAGCAACAGTGCGTGTGGTTGACTTACAGAGGCCTGCGAGAGGTCCATGGCTTCGAAAATCAGACTCATTTGATTGGACATCTGGATGATCTCTCCGCTCATCAGGCACAGCTGAGATAATAAAGAAACAATGTAACTTAGCCTTTTAAACATCAGCCGCATTGGGGGGGTCCTTTTTTCTTACCTTCTTGTTGTCATCCAGCACAGTGTTCATGCTCTCAATCCACAAGGTGTCAATGGGGCCGTCAAACACCACCCATTTACGCTCCGGCGTCTCAGATGAAGCAAACTCACGGAACGTATTGGCAACAATCCCATCTGCCCACTGAACAAAAGGGGGAAATGTTTGTCAAGTGTGAAAAAAGGGTTTTAAAACTGTGTGATGGTCAAAAGTATGAAACCACTGGTGAAAAACGACTGGGTTTGTCGGAGAGGGGAGAGATCTTCCAGCCGTATAGTGGCCTCACCTCATGGGAGACTGGGTCAAACTGGCCAAAGAGCTGC
Source organism: Aplochiton taeniatus (assembly GCA_017639675.1). NCBI lineage: Eukaryota > Metazoa > Chordata > Actinopteri > Galaxiiformes > Galaxiidae > Aplochiton > Aplochiton taeniatus. The sequence continues at coordinate 26,639,200 of CM030174.1, read as the reverse complement.
CCCATGGTGATAGACTTGGGGTTGACCGTGCGGTAAATGACCCTCTCCTCCTCATTGTAGCCTCTCTCGTTCATCAGGGTCAGGGTGTCTGCCAGGACATGCAGCACTTTGGTCTTCCCAGCAAAGGGCTCTCCAACCAACATGAACCTGGTTTGCACACCAGCCAAGGGAACCGCGTTTGAATCACATGCCGTAGAGCAGGCTTATTGTAATAATAACAAAAAGTAAAAACAACAATAAAATAGTATAACTACATTAACTCATTAGAATACCTACCCATGCCTGACGATCATCATCTCATAGGTCTGGATAAGCTTCTCTAAGAATACAGGTACTGGCTGCACATTGTGATTTTTACAGCACTCCTCTGCAGTGGCCAGAAATAGCTGCCAAAAACATTACCAGAGAAGAGTAGAAATATAAAAAACGTCCAACCCATGCATAGTAATCATATCTCACTAATCAAATATGGCAAACCTAAAAAAGAAACTAAACCGACCTGATAGTCAGCCACCGGGAGCGAGATGCCCGGGAAGAGATCACTGGTGATTCCATTGAACAGAGGGATATCATGGGAGAGAAACTTGGGCTCGTTCACGTCCTTGATGGATCTCAGCAGCTAGGGGCGGCAAAATATGGAAAATACTTGAATTCCCCAAAACTAAAACTCATGTTAGTTCCTCCCTAACACAAACGCCATCTTCCACAGCACTATGAAGCGATATAACATTCCCTCAAGACATGCAGCCCTCTTTCCAGCACCCATACCAGTATATCCTCATTCTCATTTGGGAACTTCAGCTTGAGGTTTCCTGCGGCCACCAGGACAGCTTTGACGGCCCTCATGCCATAATCGTAGTGGAACTGGGAGGAGAGCTGCTCGGAGCACAGCCGGTAGGTCATCACTATCTTCACGGACAAGGGCTTAGCATTCAGGAAACCATAGGAGTAGAGAGAGATCTCAGCAATGAGTGCATAGTTGGGAACCATCATGGCCACTGTCCTAAAGAGCACCTGGATGAGAAGAGAGGAAAACACAACCAAGACAAACGAATAAAAGCATTAATACGAGATAATACAATATAACTAGTGGTATTGCCAAATGAACAAGAAAGACTGGCTGGCGTGCCTTAAGGTTATCCGGAAGCTCAGAACGTCCAGCGTAGCCAGGATTCATGGTGATAGACACAAAGCAGTTGGGGTTGAGCTTGAGGATGGTTCCCTCAAAGTCAAAGTACTCCATCTTGTTCTCGATAGCCCTCTGGATGCAGAGCACCTGCTGGGCCACCACAGACAGTACCTCCAGCTCGATGCGGTTGAACTCATCAAAACAGGCCCATGCTCCAGAGGACGCCAAGCCTTTGAAGAACTGGAGGCCAAAACCCGGAGAAACAATTTGTAATACACAATATAATATGCATAACAACGTCTAAGAAATAACACTTTTGAGCATAAATGTATTTCCATCATATGCAGTCTGTTTTATACGTTGTTCTCCTCCCAGTCTCTCCATGTTACCTTTCCCATAGCCAGGTAGTCCAGGCCATCGGAGCAGTTGAAAACCACACACTGCACAGCTAGCGCCTTGGCCAGATCCTTGGTGGTCTCCGTCTTCCCTGTACCAGCCGGACCCTCGGGGGCTCCCCCCAGACTGAGGTAAAACGCCCCAATCTAAAAGACAAGCAAAGAACCTGACTGTCAAACCTTTCATTCAACATGTCGACCTGCGCTTTAATCACAACTGACGGCTGTGTACAATGTCAGGTGATTTACCAGGGTGCGGTAGCATCTGTCCGTCAGCGGGGTGATCACCAGGCGAGGGGAGTTCCCTAGGTACTCATAGGCGTACTTGACATCACAGTTGATGATGCGAACCCGCACGTTGTCGTTGTTCCAATAGTACCTGAGCTGAGCCAGCCACTGAAAGTCTGTATCGTGAGAAACACCTGGAAGGAAGATTACAAAAGTGAAAACAAATACTGTATCTGTATCTGTATCATACAGAACTATTTAACACAGCTATTTAGAAATGTGTAAAAAAAAAGAATATTTTCTTTGTTGAGTATTTGGGCACATACAGATGAAACCATTTAAAGTTTGTAGAGCCACACGAGTCCCCATGTGTATACCTTTCTCCATAAGCTCCATGACCACATCCCTGGCGTGCACGTCAATGGTGACCAAAGCTCCTAACGTGGTTCGAGTCTGCTTGGGCAGCTTCCCTCTTACCAACTCCACAATGTCTTTGAGCTGGCTTTGGAGCACTTCAAAGTAGTTCTTAAGACCCTGCGCAAAGTAACCTAGGAAATCAAATAAAACAGTAACAACGACGTGGCATTTTTTAACACAGCGCCATAACAAGGTTCTACCTGAGGTCCTGCTCCGATAGCTTCATGCACCTCCATGGTCCAGAAGATCTGAGAGGTGCAAAGCACCACTTGGCCCGGCCATTCTCTGACCCATTGGTTGCGGCAGGTCTCAGCATAAGCCTGCACAAACATACATTTTTTTTTTTTTTTAAAGTCACACACAAGACCGTTAGCTACAGCAAACATTCAATCCAATGAGTGAACATAGAAACAGAACGAAGCTTTGCATTGTTTCCATTACAAATAGCAGTAACCTCAACATGACTGTGCGTGTGTGTGTGTGTGTGTGTGTGTGCACGTGTGTGTGCGCGTGTGCATGTGTGTGTGTGTGTGTGTGTGTGTGTGCGCGCGATACAAACAGAGTGCGACCGTCTCACCACTCTGGAGCGGGCTACAACGTCCCTGACGCTGCGCAGCATGACGTCTTCCACCTGCAGCAGCCACTTCTCCACAGACCCGCGGGCCTCCGAGGTGGAGATCAGCTGGATGAGCTGCACACGCTCCCCCTCGCTACTGTACATGGCCTGCAAGGATGGTAGGTGCACAAAAAAGGATAAAAATGCTGGGTTGTGTCATAATTATTAATAATAATAATAATAATAGTAGATGACATTTGATATGGCACTTTTCTAGACACCCAAAGCACTTTATATTATGGGGGGGACTCAGTTTGGTTGCCAAGGTGTAGCACCCACCTGTAATGTAATGTAGGAATATGGTATAGCAAGTTATTAATGCACATTGCCGGCTTCACTTGCCTGGATGTCGAGGTTGGGTAGAAAGTCGAGTTTGGCTATGCCCTCAAAGCACTTCTTCAGGTGGGGCTGGACACGCAGAGGGTCCTTGGTCTCAGACAGGATCTCCAGCATCTCGTCATTGGAAAGAAAGAAGAATCTGAAAAATAACATATACGGGGGAGGGTGTGAGGGTGCTGTATAAAACACATGCTACTGTACACCGGAACCTACTACTAGAGGATTTATGAGAGAAAAGGGCAGAGGAAAATAAAAACAACTTGGCTACTGTAAGAATATACACTTAAATACCGGGGAAAGAAGAGTCGCTTCTTCTCCAGGTAGGCATTCAGCCCCTTCATGATTTTATCCAGCAGGACGTTGGAATCTTGGAGCCTTTCAAGCAAGCCAGGCAACGACGTTGCAGGAAGAATCTGTTTTGAACGGCACATATTACAATTTAGACGTTTTCCTCCTTTGGGTTCTTTTTCCTCAAAAGCATGGATGTTGGAGGCATCGTTGGAGCCTTTAAAAGCATGTTGAGGTGTTTACCTTGGGGTCCTTGACACAGTGCCTCATGACTTCCCTCCAGCTCTTGTCAACCGTCTTAAAGAGGCGTCCCTCCTCGGGCATCTGCTGCATAATATCCTCAGAGGAGAAGATGGGCTCCAGATAAAGCCACTGGGCTTGAACCTTCAACCACTCGTCTATGGTCTCCTGAATGCGGATTAAACGCTCCTCCCAAAGCTGATCGCCAGAGAGAGAGAGAGAGAGAGAGAGAGAGAGAGAGAGAGAGAGAGAGAGAGAGAGAGAGAGAGGGAAAGCGAAAGCGTTAAAAAGGGATTACACACTAGCAAAGAAAAATGTCCCCCAAGTTCAACCACATCCCTTACAATCATTCCGTCACCCTTCACATTAGCACCATTTTGAAGTCTATCCAAAGCATGACCTGAACTTTACTTACTGACCTTTATTTCAGTTTCAAAGGGCTTGATGAAGGGAGAGCTCCTCATGGTTTGGGTCTTCACAATCTGGTCATCCAGCATGGTTTGAATCTCATCCACTGCGGTAAGAATGGACACACCAGACTCCCTGTAGGGGTTGTGGTTGAACGAGACCGTTTCCCACACTTCCACCATGGTCTGCATGGCCTTCTCCAGAGAAAACTCCTACAGAAAAACAGAGGGTCAATATCTACAATCATGCGTAAAAAGACATGGATGATCTTAGTTGCACACTATATTTTAGCCAAACTGGGATCCAGGAATAGCAGGGTAAAAGTCAAAATCTTCCTCAAAACATACGTAGCGGAATACGTTTCCTGACCTTACTAGCACCAGCACTGATGGCTTCAAACTGTTCCAAGTAAGGAGCCAGGTTTTGTTTGAGTACTTTGCGCAGAGTTGTGCCAGAGTCCGGGGTGAGGTCGTAATCCACAATTGTAGACATGTGGTCCCAGTGCCGAGACCTGATGCCTGGGTTGCACAGGATGGACACCATTGGGATGTGCTCCTGTTGACACAGCATAGCCGTTCACTGATAGTCGACAAGTTTTGCACAGTGACATTTTACCGATGAGCACTCACTCGCTGGTGAAAGAGAGAGGCGTCATACCTTGAAGTCTTTGACCTGCTCCATAACCCTGGCGCAAATGAGGGCAGTAGGGCTTTGTTGTTTCCCCGGATCTTCCTCTCCAGGCTTCTTCTTGGCCGTTCCTGCAGTCTTCTCCTGTTCAGCTTTCTTCTGCTTTTGCTGGAAGAACTTGAGCATCTTGTAGATCTCCCTGAAGAACTCGTCCACTTCCACTTCCATGCTCTCGCCGTTCAGATCCAGGAAGGAGCCGTCCATCCACCTAGACACCAACGCACAAAGGAAAGCCCATAGAACGTTGAACTGTGGAAAACGGTGGGATCCGCAACACAATATCTGAAGTGGCAACCTGAACTGATAGAGCAAGTAAAAAGCGGACCTCTTCTCTGTACGCTGCCACTTCAGCACAAGCCCAAAGAGCTTCTGGTAGGGTTCAATGCTCTCCTTGATGACCTCAACCTGTGGATACTGCGACTCGTCCCATTTGTAGAGGAGCTCCTCTTTGTTGATGAAAACGATGGCCTCCTCAGCATCCTGAAGTCTCTTCTGGACCGTTCTGACATCCGTCACGTACTGACCACCACAATGGATAAAAACCAGGCAAACATTGTGATGAAGAAGAAACAATAAGGCCGGTGCCTAAAAACTTCAAAAGGTTTTGAAGTGCTGTAGGGTCAGGTCAACAAACATAGCTTTGAACCGCTCAGTAAAGTCTGCAGCATTAGAACTGTACCTGCTGCATCATGTCCAGCTCAGAGCAATCTGCAAACTCCTCCATCCTGCGTCCCAGTTTTTCCAGCTCCAAGATCAGCTTCTCTCTCCTACCAAGAAGTTCCTGCTCCCCCTTTCGCTTGGCATTTTCCATCACCTGGTAACAAATAATGTAAAAATGTAATTAACCATTGAATCTAATTATTGACATATGGTTCAATGGAAAGAACAAAAGTGTTACCTCATCATTGAGTTCAAACACCGGGTCAATCTTTGTTGGCCATATAAGGACAGTTGAGTTGAGCTCAAGATCTTCTGGATCAAAGATGTGGACGTCCAGCAAATAGTTTAATCTATGGTGAGTTTCCTGCCCGGATAATGTCAAACATGTGATACTCGCAAGAGGCTCCTATATTCATATACGTTACACTTGGAATGTAGAAGAGAAGAGCACGATAGAGAAGTCGTTATGTTCAGAAACCATTGCTTTATGTGACTCACCATAATCTTTGCATTCAACTCTGGAATTCCTTTTGTCTTAGCATGACTAATGTAAGCAATCATCTCAGTCATGTCCTCCGTGTCCTCTGGGATCTTGAGAGCTTTTTCTTTGATTAATTCGAACTGTTGGCAGATCCTAAAACGGGGTAACATAACGGCAGATTATATTCAAAATCTTCACACCGCAAGACATTTGAAAATATGAGACAATATGATGATGTTATGATGTTCCCTCTCTCAATGCCCATGTATCTGTCCTGCGTTTACTTAGTTTGAAATGTAACTTAATGTACTGTTTTAACTGTATTTCTATGCCATGTACGGTGACCTTGGGTGTCTAGAAAGGCGCCTCTAAATTAAATGTATTATTATTATTATTTACAATAATAGAATGTGACTCACTGCAGACTGTGTTCCCGATGCCTGGTCATTAATCTCTCCAAGAGGAGCTGGGAAAAGGTCTTGGCCTTTTTGGCTAGTCCCTGCTTGAGCTCCTCACAGTCCAGGCGAATCATGCAAAAATGTGCTATTGCTGGGAGGCTGATAATTTCTTTGTATAGAACACGGAACTGTTCCACTTGCTGAGAGGAACGATCAAAGTTACATCATTGGTCAAGTCATAGTGTGGATGCTGGAATTGCCATCATAGATAGGCATATTACAAGACCCTAATGGTTTTACAAATATCACTAATTAGAGCATGTTACCTCAGTGTACTCATCAAATGAGTGTTCCTGCTGAATGAAGCTTTCCACGCGTGCCTGTGCAGTCCCATTTACTAGCCAGTCATAGTTGGCAACTGGACAGACAAAAAGACACTTTAAAATTGAATCTAGCAATCATTTCTTATGGAAAGATACAAGGAAAACAAGATTATGTTGATAAAAATGACTCCTGATATGATGACTGAAAACTTATCGGATGCCAGACACAAAGAACCAGAGGAATACAATTTCTCCCAAAAATGAAATTTTCACCATAATTCTGGAAATGCTGATCAGGTGCCTCCAAGTTCTTACGCACAGCATTATTAAGAGTTGCCTGAGCCCATGACAGCACGTAATCTGCCAGCTTGGCATCAACAAAAGAGGAGCTGGACTCAACCAGCCATGACTGGACAGTTTGTACTTTCTGTGGACACGAAAAAAAGTTAGAATATGAACATAATGCAAATATCATATTTACACATAGAATGCTAGTCATAATTTGCTAGTCACAGATGATTATTCTGACACCTGTGAGGATCTTGTATTCCCGACTGACCTGCATGGTATTGGTAATAAGATTGAGAATTTCTAGAACAGCCTGTTCGAGATCTTGGAAGCTGGGGTAAAATTCCATCTTCTCATCATCAAACGTCAGGTCCATTCGGAAAAGGGGCAATCGGTGGGTGTCCCTTGGATCAAAAAGACTAACAAACTCTTCCACACTTCTTTCTATCAGAGATTTTAACTGTGGTGGAAACAGAACGACAGGTTATCATCGGTCACAATTTGCCTAACCATGTTTATAACACTGATAGGAGCAGTACATAGTCTAACACCAGGTGATTCACTATGCTGTGGTTCTGGTTTGGATCTCACTGTCCACAATTGTGTTCAATGATCTAGACACACTATTATACCTGATTGGAGAGGAGAGTAGAGACACAGTTGTAGAAGGAGTCCAGTTTATCAGCTCTAACTCCCAGCAGCATCTCCTTGTTGGTCAGCAGGTGAATGACTTTAGGGAACCAAGTGCTCATGATGCGCTCCTCTATCCTCTCGCACTCGACAGCCACTTTGTTCTTCAGACTCTCACAGTCTATAGGCCCATGAGCCCTTTACCAACGACAAAAAGGATAAGAAATCCAGCAATGTCTTTCTTCATATCATCTTCATCATAATGCCAGCATGACACTACAAGTCTGACATCATACCTGCAATCGGAAAGGTCTACCAAGAGCAGTTGGGAGAAGGTTGCATGGCAAATATCCAACACGATCCTCATCACCGGATGAAGGACGTGGAGATTCTCCTTCATCTCCCTGCGGCTGCGAACAAAGCTATCATGCCAGGGTCTGGAGAAATCCAGAGTTCTGCAAAGATACCGTTTGTGGATATCAGTTTAAAAAAACAAACATTCTCAATGTGATATTGGTTTTCAAACATGCTTCACTTATTGAATTAACTTATAATGAATCACCTAGGTTGATTGGCATCACATGCTTGTGTGCTACTAATAATACAGCAAAAGATAAACTCACATTGTTTTGGGGGCTTTCTGTATTAGCTCTACAGTCCCCTTCATTTGTGGTTTCTGGAGTACAGTGTTGACTGCAAAAAAGAGACACAGAAATTGCTTGCACAGTTTACTGAAATGCCTAAACACAAAACTACCATAAAAAAAACACGCAAACCTGTGTGCTTGACCATCCCGCTGAGGAAGTTGTCGCTGACCTCCTTGCAGAGATCCTGCAGCAACTCAACTCTCCCAGGCCCCTCTCTGAGCTCGAGTGGGACTCGGTTTAGCATAGCATCCAACCATTCCTGCTGAATGGGTGCAATGGGACTGCTCTCCACACACTGCTTCAGGAACATGTAGTTCATCTGCAGATGACCCAAAATTATGCCAACCATAATTTATGTAATAGAGAGCAATTAGTAATAATGTATATTATTATTATTATTATTATTATTATAGAAGGAGAACATCTAGCTCTTGCATTAGCAAGGTAATACTTACTCTTCGTTTTCTATCCTCACTGCTCATCTATAACACACATTTGTGGGTACGCTTGTTAACATTTAAATTGAATGCTGTATATTGTAACAATTGTTTAAATCATTATATGTATACATTATAGGTATTGTATCATTATATACAATTGAATTCTTACAGAGTTAGGAAGCGCTGGTTCTGCTGAAGGAGGAACCGGTTTTCGGTCTCTGCTATGCTTGTAGGCTTGCATTGCACTAGCAACCCTGCAATAATGTGATGGAACAACATGCAAACTATACAGCAACACAGGCTTATACTATTGTGTTGTATTTTGAAGGCATTTATGACTTGAAACTGATAGAGAGGTAAATTAATGGAGATTTAGTTTACATACATAATCTTGTGTAACTCCTGTTCCTGATTTTTACTTCTCCGATGATGCAGTAGATTGTTCTGTACAGTCATCCGTTGTTCTGTTCTTTCTCTCATTTGCCCAGTGATTCCCTCCTTCACATGTGTTATTGGGATGGGGGGCAGAACAGATAATTCTCTCAGGCCATCCTCCATTGGGGGTTTACGCGCCCCCGCGGAGATAGGCATCTCGAGCACCTAAGCCGCTGAAATAAGTAACATGAATGCACGTCAAGCACTGAAACAAAAAACTAGAAGAGCAGGGGTGTCATGCATGGATTATAGTGATGCATGGTTATTACCTGGATAGCCAGGTAACGTAAGGTTGCGGTTAACTCTAGCTGTTCAGCTAGCTTGCACATTGCGAAACAGATTAAGTAGCTGAGCAAAAGTGCACAACCAATAACATACAAATGCCAACATTTAATCTCAACATTAAACTTCAAATTCCCAATTCTACTCCATGAATGAATACGTACATTTTTTGGTCCGTTGCTAAATCTTTAAGATAGTTAGCGATCCTTTCTCACTCGCCTCAATCTAAATGAGGAAGATAAACAATTCCGTTGCTATAGAAACGATCAACCACAAACTCACCCCCACCCATGCTTTCACCAGAAGGCCACGCTTGCATTTTCACTTGAGAAGCGATGAGAATACCCTATGAAACAATATATGTATTTACATTTTCAATCACTATAGTTAATTAAATAATGCAATCTCTCTACAAAAATTCTGTTAAATTAATTAAGACATAACTTTTATTTTTCTACTTTTTATGACCAGGGTCAGCCTCTTGCCTTAGTAAAGAGCCAGAAGACGTTGGCCAGCATGACGACCAAATTATGCCACAAGCACCGTCGGCGTATATAAATTAATACGTTCATAAAATGTTGCTTTCTGATATGTAATTATAGTTATAATAGCCTAAATTATCATTTTTACTATACCGCTATAAATTATAAGCAGTCATTTGGAACAAAACCTTTCATATTCTGGGGGAAATAATAGTTAAACCTATTGATCTTAAGCCTAGGCTACATTTAGGCTAGGCCTAATGGCAAAAGCATTACAAAGAATAAGTAGCCAACGGTACTGAAAAGGCGCAAAATGCAGCTTTTCTACAATCATACAGTCTACGGTGGTAACCCGCTGCAGCCTGTCTATATCCGGGTTGTGCCACCACGATCTAGTCCTACATCACGAATAGGCCTACAATTGAATTAGGCTAGTCTTTGATTACTTTCTCATGGGTGAAACTATGTTTTTTTGTCATGTTTGCTTCCTGCGATAGTTCGCGACACGTATAGGGAAATATGAGGGATAAGAAAGACACGTAACATATCTTTCTCAATCTTCGATATTATGTGGAGAGATAGTACTGGCTTGAATAACAAGCCGGAGAAATTCAAAGACGACGGACAGGCTCGCAATTAATGTATAGGCCTACTTTATCTGAGTCGTTGCTCATAAAGTAACAGCATTCGTTTCTACCCATTCTGTAATTGACCGAAGTTGAATTGGGTGCTGCCCTGGTTGGAACTTAAGCACAGAAATGCAATGCAGTCCTGTTTCACAATAAGCTTTGAAATAAAATGGAATCCACTTTGTTGATCAAGGGAGTTTTTATTGTCATCGTTTATATTGAATTTTACATAAAAACCTTGTTGTCACATGCTACATATTACGCAAAACTTCCAGCTACAGCAAGCCCTGAAACTCAGCCTTGGCTTTTTTTTTATTGAGATATAATTAGAGAAAACGTCATGAACCATTTTAACCAATCGTTGAACAACTGATGTAAATCTCGTGTGGACATACCGCGAGTTTAACTTGAAACGGATTGTTAGCCAGGCAGCTAACGTTAGCTACCGTTGTGGAGTAGCGTCAAACCTTGAGGTATTGTATGAAAGTTGACATGTATTTCCATTATGGAACATTTTCCCCATATGATGAGATTATAACGCTTTTGATACGCCATATGTAATAATTGATTCGTTCGACAAGACACTCAGATGGCAGTGTGACTGTGTTGTTATGGTTAGTGGTGATGAAAGTCAGGCTTCAATGTTGTGTTTTCACCGAAGGCCCCGTATGTACAACACTCGGTAACGTTTGTAAGTTTCCGTTGACATGCAAATGACAGATGAGAGATGACCATGAAACTATTGAGTAGTTGCCACTTATTTTCATTATTTAATATTTAAAACGTTATTAATAATAATTGTCGTTATACCATATAACGTTAGGCATCTACAAAGATTTTGATAGCAGTGGTTCCGTTAAGTAACTTACGGTTGCAATGTCAATATTTACGTCCAGTTCCTCTGCAAAATTGAAGGAACGTAACTAGTATTACTTTACTGTTCTTTTGCAGTACGCTTCATAATGAGTTATGCTGAAAAGCCAGAGGACATAACAAGAGAAGAGTGGATGGAAAAGCTCAACAATGTCCATATTCAGAGAGCAGACATGAACAGGCTGATAATGAACTACTTGGTGACAGGTAAAATGCTTGCGTCAGGGTTTTTACAGCTGCTGACCAATCGATTCGGAAATGCAGTAACAGAAGACATGCATGGCATTCTTTGCACTTTTTGTGTTAGAGGAGATGTTGGAATCTTACAGTGCCTTGCTCATTGATGTTTGTAACAGAGGGATTCAAGGAGGCAGCGGAGAAGTTCCGTATGGAATCTGGTATAGAGCCAAGTGTGGACTTGGACTCTCTTGATGAGAGAATCAAGATTAGGGAGATGATCTTGAAGGGACAGATTCAGGAAGCCATCGCTCTCATAAACAGCTTGCATCCAGAGCTTCTGGACACCAACAGATACCTATACTTCCATCTTCAGGTAATCTATGCCTTTTGCTTACTGTGTTGGTTGCTGTAACACATGTGCTTTCCCTTGGGAGATCATTAAAGTTCTGTCCACCGCTTCCTTTCTCTCTTGCGCTGTCTCTGTCTGTCTTTCTCTTTCTCTGCCCAAACTATATAGCCTATGTTAATGCATACAAATATGTAATTTTGTGAACTTCTCCTCTCAACTTTACTTCTAAGAAACATTTAATAATTGTCCTCTTTTATACAATCTTTCTCTGACTAGCTTTTATCACCTTTGCCATTTGCAGCAGCAGCATCTTATTGAGCTGATCCGTTTGAGGGAGACAGAGGCAGCGCTGGAATTTGCCCAGTCCCAGCTGGCAGAGCAGGGGGAGGAGAGTCGTGAATGTCTGACGGAAATGGAGAGGACTTTGGCTCTGCTTGCATTTGACAACCCTGAGGAGTCACCTTTTGGAGATTTGCTCAACATGATGCAAAGGCAGAAGGTAAGAACACATTTAATATAGTTTTACCGCATGGGTATGTGTTTCTGTATATGGGCTGTGAAAACAATGGCTGAGCTGACAGACATAGTGTCAGTCCGTGGCGCACAATGTTTTGATTATTTTTTGTTTTCGTTAGATCATTAGAAATAATAACAGTCACTGTGTATTAAGAGTTATAAAGCCCTAAATGTACTCATACATGTCTTAAATCAACAGTGCCATAATTCTGTATAACTGTTGTGCTCATTGTTCTCACATTGAAAAACGTCGCCTAACTTCTGCCTTTTCTAGGTGTGGAGCGAAGTTAATCAGTCGGTACTGGACTATGAGAACAGGGAGTCCACTCCAAAACTGGCCAAGCTCCTCAAACTACTGCTGTGGGCTCAGAATGAGCTTGACCAGAAGAAAGTGAAGTACCCCAAAATGACAGACCTTAGCAAGGGAACAATTGAGGACCCGAAGTGAAAAAGAAAATCATACATTTTGGTATAAAATGGACACACCTACTCTTATTTTATCTATTTATACCCCAACAAACTGACTCATACAGTACAACTTTATTTTTTATTTTTTATAAGGGTTGCTTTTTGCAAGACTTTGATAACATAGATGTGTAAAACTGGATGGATGGAATTTTAAAGAGACTTACCTTTACACCTTGAGATAACAAGAACATACACAAACCTTTATTTTTAAGAAACAAAAATTATGATTTTTCCTTGTGATTTTTTTATTTTGCACATTTTACGTATTTCAAGTACACTATATTTTTCTGTCTGCTGGCAGGGAAAGTTGGCATGGGAGTGTGTCATTAAAGCCTAAATTAGGTTCTTGAATGATGAACGTATTGACCTAGAACGTGGTGATGAGTGAGAGTTTGATGTTGAGGAAGAATACATTGTTCGATGAGCACTGCCACAAATAGTTACATATATTATTTTTTGGGACAAACTATGAACATTTAATCTAGTCTTGAATGTCAAGGGGAGGTTCAAAGCAAGGTACTTAATTCTGAAAACTTTCAATCAACTGTGACTTTGTAACTAAATGGAAGGATAGTTTAATTCCCTGATACAATAGCCTGATGACAATGTGAATACAGAAAAGCGTTGGGTGGGGAGAGAAACATCATTTACATTATGGGAAATAAAATACATGTTTTGGAACATTTGATGTGGTTGTTTGCTGATTATTTTGCAATAAAACAAAAATTAATAACTGGGCTTATCTTAACTGTGACGTGTCATTTTGTTTCTATACGAAGCAGGGAGGAGCAGTAAATAAGTTAATGCCGTTGCGGGGTCTTTCATAATTCCTATTTATTCATCCCGGGGGCAGGGAAATGACCAAACTCTGATAAAGGTTCTGCGAAGAATACAAACTATATGAGCGAGAATGACAACAACTGCAATTACATCTTAGCGGGAGACCATCTCACTGCCAAGGACAGGACAGGAGAATGTCCGGATGGCCCCGGCCGGCGAGAGACACTCGTTAGGATGCTATCTCATTTTCCGAAAGGATGGCAGTGAAAGCCCTTCTGCTAGCAATATATTGCACTGTCATGATGGAGATGGAGCAGAAGGCGCCTCTAAAGGGGTTGGGGGGTAATGCAATCAATTGATTTAACGAAGTAAAATAGTTTGATTCTGCCAATATAGAACACGACTCACTTCTCTTCACTTCCTGATTTAACCCTACCGATGGCAAGAAGAACTGCGTGGCTAAAAAGAAAAACTGACACGTGGAATACTCCTCCTTGAGCATCAAGAAAACAGACTGCCTCTGTCCCTCGGTTCTATTCTGTTTTCAACTACATTATTTCAGTCCGTCCTTATCCTGTAGTACAACGGTAACGCATGTATATATTATGTACTTTAGCCGAAAATGAAATGATACTTAGTTTTATTTCAATAATCCGAGGATTTGTTTGTCATCCATCAATTCAGTTTTGTCGATCAAATAAAGCGCGCGTTGAATGGCAATTCTTCAAAAACATGGAAAGAACTCTAGTCCAGATTTGGTCTGTCTCAAAGAAACACATCCCTCTGACAAAACTGGCACCGCTGGATGTCAGAAGAAGTGGACTGAACAGAATACAACCTGGCCGAGGTAACGATACGGGTTTCTCTGCTAGATTACCAAACACCACCTCCATAAATGTTTCTCCTAATCAAATTTCATGGGATTAGTTAGGCTTTATGCTATTAATTGGGCACTTGGCCAAAATATATCACTCTTGTTCGACCATTCTGTAACTTTTAAAAACTACATTTTACCAAACTGTATTTGAAGGTCATATTTGCTACTTTGTTGCAACTTTGCGTTAAGTTCCAGCAGTGTTGAAACCGTCTAACTCCAAGCACGATTTGCCGATAGAAAAAAACTACCTAATTAGCTGACAGTCAGCTGATGGTAGTTGCCTCGAGACCTTCATAACTTGGTGGAGTAGTCATTTGCAGAAATCTTACATGGGCCTACCAGACATAGATTTCCTTTATGAGTGTATACACGGAAAGAGATGTAGCTTGAAGTCCCAGTGTTGATGTTTGTTGGTGCATTAACGAGTGTCCGCCACATCACAAATATTACACCCAAATACAAACGCACACAATACTAAAGGTTCCATAAGTATTAACTGGCCTGTTCTTCCTCACCGTTAAGACCACTTGCACGGATATGGACAGTGGTGCTGCTGCTGGGGACCTGCCTGCTATACTGTGCCCGTGTGGCGATGCCCATCTGTGCCGTCAGCATGGCAGAGAAGTTCGGCTGGAGCAAGAGGGAGTCTGGCATGGTGCTTGGGAGCTTTTTCTGGGGCTACTGTTTCACCCAAGTCCTTGGGGGCTACGTAAGCGACAGGTGAGAAACGGCAAGAGATATGAGGAAAAAGCCAGCAATAGATGTGCCAATCTTTAGTCTCCGTCTCTGAGAGTAACAATTTTCTTTCACTTCTACATGCACAGATGCCTCTGGCTCCAACTCCGAACTATGTAGGGTGTTGACTTTAGTTGTATTGTTACAATAAACATATAGTTGACCTTATTATGTGTCAAATAATACTGGTGGGAAGCCTGGTGTCATTTTCTGTAAGTATACAATGGAGATTAAAGGCTCATGTAAACCTAATGACAAACATTTGCACAAGCCTTAAAATGAAGGACTTTGCCCTGCCCAGGCCCACTCTGAATCTGTACTCTGTGTAGTAAATGGGTTTTTATTGATGGCCTATCTTTGAGCCCTTGCCCCTCCTTGAATGGACAGTGTCTTGCAAGCATATTTTCTTGCAATCAAGTGCATTGTAGGCATAGGTCTTGAAAAGGAGAGATCTCTAACATTGTAACAAAGGTGTGATGTTATTTTCGTGTCAATGCTAGCATTTTCTGTCAAGAGCACAGGGAAGGAAAAGAATGTGAATGAGGAAGTTTAAAGCATGCATTTAGTTAATTAGTGCTGAGGTTATTAGAGGTTGGTGATGGCATTTAGCTTCTGCAACTGTCTGTTGGTAAGAGGTGGGGAATTCGCATGCACAGTAATGGCATTGACGTCACCAGCCAGTCTTGTTTATTTTGTGTGCTGCCAATGCAAAGTTAATTTTTTTTAGGGGGTTGTTTGTGTTACCAATTTGCATGTTTTATGTCTGTCAAAAGTTCCAAAGAGTTGCAAATATATAATTAGTAAATTATAATACTGGTTTGTTTACTTGTCTAGCACGGTAGCTCTTCACTTGATAATAAACACTCCTCTTCATTACCCAACACCCAAAGCCTAGGTAGTTGAGGATATAGCGCTAAAGCTGAACTGACATACACATACTGGTATGGCAGATCGGCCAAGGACATCTAACATTACAGGACTATGTAGACGCATAGTCTTAGCATCTTTGGTGTTGCTCACCTTTAATGGGAAAAGGACGTTGACCTGTGGTAGATCTTAAACTATTTTGGAGTAATGTTGCAACAGGACTAATAATGAATAAAGGGAAAACGTAATGTTTGGTGTCGTGATGTCATACCTTAGGGTAGGTGGGGAGAAGGTGATGCTGCTGTCTGCGGCCGCCTGGGGGGCTATGACGGCCTTCACCCCGGTCCTGGCCCGCTTCTGCTCCCAGCCCATCTTCTCCATGACGCTGGCCCGCTTCCTCATGGGCCTGCTGCAAGGTGAGACTAGTCCAGGCTTCAAAAACAATGACAAAAACAACATGCCCCAGCAGTCACTAGGAAGTGAAGAAATATTAATAAGAGGCTAGATGGGGGTCAGCGGATGAGCCAGTTAGTCCCAAGGTACTTCACTGGTCAGGCGTTGACACTCCAGTTCCTAGTTGATTTCATTGATGTTTTGTAAAGCTGCAGGCTGTATCTTTGTTCAGGTTAAAGTTCAGTTGTTTATATTCTACTCTGCTTTTGTTTAACCATCCCAGTGGGAAATTCTCAGGCTATCAAGTGTATTTCAAAAAAAAAAATTGCCCATCTTACCGCTGCCGTGAACGTGATAAATGGTTTCGTTGACCTACCTGGAAACGGCGAGAGAGCTTTCTTTGAAGCCCGATCTGTCTGTGTTACATGACCCCGTCTCTTAATAGGTTGTACCTCGTAGCAGAATATTGTGTTGTTGACCGGGGTCAAATTGATTTCCAATCAGGAGTGCACTACCCGTCCCTGGCCAGTCTGTGCTCTCAGAAGGTGGTGGAGAGTGAGAGGGGCTTTCTCATGAGCACCGTGGGAAGCGGCTCTTATCTGGGGTGAGTCGGCCTCTACACGACATCCCGCTCTCGGGGTATTTAGGATCAGCTGGATTTTGAATGCTAAAGATCAATGTGTGTCTGACTGGTAAAATGAAGGAGGCCTTAGTTGTTTCCAAAGCTCTGTCTTTAGGTAATCATGCTTTTTCTCCAACTACCTCTGCATTTTAGTAGATGAGAGCACCCTGTGTGTGTGTGTGTGTGACATCTATTTTTTATTGCCTCCAGCACCTTGGTGATTGGAGGGGCTGGCTCCCTCATGTTGGACCTGTACGGCTGGGAAAGTGTGTTCTACGTGTCCGGGCTTCTCTCCGTCCTGTGGGCGTACTGCATGTGGAAGTACCTGCTCAAAGGGGAAGGTAAGGTTCCTGCATGAATTACTGTGTGTACTGTACTTATAATTAATCACACTTGATATAGCGCTTTTCTAGACACCTAAGCCCTGTACTCTATTGGGGGGGACTCACAGTTAGGTCACCAGTACTTGCATTAAAAAGGTATATTTGTTCAACAAGATGTACTGAACACAGTGTGCGTGTGCGTCCAGGACCTATCATCACTCTGGAGTCACTGGGCAGTGGGGGACCTCAGCCCAAACTGTCGAAGAGACACTGGCTGCGCCTCTTCAAACAACCTGCTGTCTGGTGAGATAAGGGCTGAAAACAAAAGGGCTCGGATTTTGCAGGCGTCTGCTTATCTTTTAGAAATGGGCTTTGGATTTGGCTTGCTCATAGCGTCCCTTTATGTGACAGTGTCAAACCGTCCATGTAAATAAACCTCTTTTTGCATTTGTTTAAAGGATACATTTCCTATAGCCTAGAAGTAGATACAGCTCCTGTCTGGACCTTGAGTCTAACATTCGCTGGTCAGAGCGTATTCGCTGGTCAGTGAAGCTGTCTCCGGGCATGTTGGTGTCTCAGAAAATGAGTTCATTTATTTCCACCGCCCAGCCTATTTTTAGAGTCTAATACTGTGAAAACCAATTTACCTTTTTCCCCCCCGAAGAACCTTTGTCTGTGTCTCCCTATTCAAGTGTTGCTCCACTGTAATTTGTCAGTGAACCAGACACTTGGCTCATTGCACTCACTCAATTGCGAGTGTGTGAGGTTTAAATGAACTCCAAAAGCTGTGCCAGATACCATGGAGAGCACTTCTACTGCTTCCGAGCTATTCTACTGCTCCCAAATGTCCCCAAGAAGATGCAAGAAGGGGTCTCACTACTTTTTGTAACTTACCTGTGGCATCTACAGTAAAAGACACACCCATGCTGTTGTGTGTGTGTGTGTGTGTGTGTGTGTGTGTGTGTATATATATATGAAAAGAAAAGAAATTGACCCCTTTGGAGTTAGACATTGATGACTCCATAATTGGTGATCACTGGTCAGGTATGCAGCGTATATCTGTATTAACGTGCATTTTCTTTCCCTTCCCTATGTGCAGTGCTGTCATCGTCACACATCTTTGCACAGCTAGCACCTTCTTCACGCTGTTGTCCTGGCTACCAACTTTCTTTAAGGACACTTTTCCTGATGCTAAGGTAACATATCCTTACTCCCACTCACTGTGAGGAAGCCAATCCTACTTTGGCATTAGAGACGGAGATAAGAGCCCTGAAGATTAAAGTCGAGGACAACTGGTCTCTGATAGCAATTTCCAACAGCAATTTCTGATAGATGTTCAGCTCAGGTCCATTTCTATCTGGTACAGACCTTTGAGTCTGGTTGTAGGTTAAGGTCAAAGCTGATTGGACTTAAAGAGCACAGAGAAAACCTTCCCCTTTTGAAACAAAGCTATATATGGGTGTCACAATAGTATTTGCTATAGAAAAGAAAAAAAATAGGTTTATTACATTGTTAGAATCTCAAAGTGTTAACATGGAGAAGAGCCAGGAAACGTCATTTCCAAGTCTCTGGTGAGCTACCTGGTGGGAAATTTCTGGTGTGTTCTCCTCAGGGTTGGGTGTTCAATGTTATCCCTTGGTTGGTGGCCATTCCCTCCTCCCTCTTCAGCGGCTGTCTATCTGACAACCTCATCAGCCAAGGTAAAATGACCGCACCCCAGCTACAGACGTTCCATTGCTAAATCATAGTGTGTATCTTCGAACAAAACCAAATTATACCATGCGAGTCAATGGTGTGTCATCATCTGTGTTCTGGTCTGTCTTGGTCTCTAGGTTATGATACAGCCTCTGTGAGGAAGTTTATGCAGGTGATGTATACTTAACTTTCTGAAGCAGATCTCGCAAACGCAATGTTTGTCATACAATGTAAACGGTTCTGTCTCGGTACACACGTAAAGCTGTCAGTCGTCGTATTTTAAATCGTTGTGTGTGTCTCCTCCTCCATCTCTCCCCCAAAACAGTTCTTCTCTATGGGTGTTTCCAGTATTTTCACCCTCTTGCTGTGTGGCACCACCACCTTCCCCTGGGCAGTAGCCTTTGTGTCTGCCACCATGGGCCTCACTACTTTCAGCCACAGGTAACAAGTCCCCCCCGTCCCCCCCCCCCCACGGAAGCCCTTCCAACCCCCGTCTCACTTAGTTGGTCAATAGCTCCAATCAGTTCGGCTCGATATTTTTACAACTTCGATTTGTTTGGCTGTGAAAGTGTTTTTACTGTGTGATAATCGAGGTGGCGAAAATGACTGAGGGTGCTCACTGTATTTTTTGTTCTGCACCTTCAGCTAAGAGGATGTTTCTGTTTCAGTGGTGTATCAGTTAACGTTCAGGATCTGGCTCCATCTTGTGCTGGCGCTCTGTTTGGTAGGTTCAATGGAATGTTTTCCTATGTATCCAAAATAGACAGAGCACCTTTTTCATTGACATCTCATTTAATTATTGTCATTAAGATTTTTACCACACCATTATGTGGTTTGGGGAAAGAAATGAAAATGTAAATATGGCACTAGTTTTATTTTATATTTGTAGTACTAAATGAGTACAAATAAAAGTCTGGAACTTGAGAATTTGGTTTGAATTCAGAAAGTTCAATAGCTCATTTCGTTTCGTGCATGTCTATTAATAAGTCTTTCGGCTATAAATGTTTAGCCAAATTAGGAGTGAACAGCTTGGTTTTCCTTCCCCAAAGTACCTACCAGGTGTTCCAGTGTGATATTCTATACTCCCTTTTCAGTTAAATCACTTATTCTGTTTGTCTGTTTTTGTTATTGCAGGTGTAATGAATACTTGTGGTGCTTTCTCTGGTGAGTGTCTGAACTTGAAGGGAAAAGCAACTGTGATCAATCTTTTACCAGACGTTATCAACCCCGTTTTTTCCTATTTCACAAGCATATGAGCATAATAATTCAGTTGATTTCCTGAAGGGAAAACTTTAGCCTACGTGTCTGCTGTCAGACACTGTGGCCTGCATATTTCCTCATGCAATGATAATGGAGTGGGTGTCAGATGAATAATGGAGGGATAGGAGGTGACAGTTACTGTTCCTGTGGGGAATCTGGAATGGGCCTTTGGCGTTTTTAGTGCAGTCAATACAGCTGGGCAGATGGGACTGAAATATCACATGGGACAAGGATGATTGGGAAGTTGACTTGCTTGATTTGGTTAGTTAGTTAGTTGTGACTGATCAAAGTGACCTGTGTATTATATGTACAGGCCATACGGGTGAAGTGACTCATTAAATGGCGTCGTTTACTAGGGTGTTAGTAAACCAATTCTGCGCCTGCTCGGTGTCTTTTCACGGACTGTGTGTTTCTGTTCTCCTGCAGGTGTACTGATGGTGTATTTTTCGGGCTATTTGATCGAGACCACCGGCTCATGGGCTTCGGTGTTTGCCCTCATCACCGTGGTGAACCTGCTGGGCCTCTGCACATTCCTGGCATTCGCTGAGGCCCGCCGGGTGGACATTGACTCATCTAAGGGCCGCTACCATAACATTCACATCTGAGTCGTCCGATACTCCAGGAAATGAAGTATGTGGAACCCCCCCTAGTCCATGGCCCACTCCCTAGATGCATCCACCCCGGAGCAGTAATGGACCAGGGGCTCGTGTGTGTGTGTGTGTGTGTGTGTGTTGGGAAGATAAAATGAAACGTGTACTTGTCAATATTCAATGGAAGGTCTTGAGTTGGATTGCAGTGCACCTGCGTCATGACAGCAAGAGTCTGCACATGGTTACTGAAATGTTATTGAGGCCTTAAGCAGAGAACTTGATAGAGGTGTTGACGGGTTGGAGAGGTTTAATGATTTGCTTCATCGCCGGCTTTTCAGCCGTGTGTGTTAGATGTTCTTAGCTATACCGGCAGGAAGGGGTTTGTGTTGAACCTCGTGGTCACATGAACAGATTCTGCAGTTTTACCGCAGAGACAGGTTAACGTTTTCACCCGTGTGTGCGTGTGCGTGTGCGTGCGCGTGCGCGCGTGCGCGTCAGTCAAAGGGATAGGGAAGACTGCCTGTTAGTTTTGTCAGTTCCCTGACAGTTGTGACAGAGTAAGATGTCGTGCTATTGCCTAAGGTAATAGGGGGATGTGTTGTGAAGAAATGGATTAGTCATACGCCCCCTTACTCACAGGAATACGCCCTTCATCCCTCACCAAATTACCAACTCGCTAATTACCTAGCACCCTCTCTGACGTCCTGTCAAGTTGTGTGCCACAGTGATCACCGCCATTTTGTCTTTGCTGCGTGGGTTTGTTTTGACTGCTCTCGTCACCACAGCGCTGTCACAGAGAATCTGCTCTAAACGTGCACCGTTGCAAGTCAGTCTTTTAATTATTTTTTCCCTTTTTTTTTTTTTTTTTTCTTTCAATTAGCAAGACCAAAGGTTAACTTATTTTTTCTTTGCAAATATTTCTCTTTGTCCTTTCGACTAGCAACATATTTATATGAAATCTCTTATTGCATTACGTTTGTAGATACATAAATATATAATTAGACGGGTGTGTGAGAATGAGCTGTGAATTAGCTGTGTTGAAGAGGCCCAAGTGTGGATGCTTTTTAAAATGGAGGCTTGTCATGCAGCACAATTTACTAGAATGATCTCGTGAGCTTAGTCTGCCGTGAATGGAAACCATTGGTGGGCGGCGGTACCCTACTCAAGCACGCAGACCAAGCAAACAGACAAGATAAACAACCGCGAATGAAAGAGGGCAGGGCGAAGACTTAGAAGAGCCACGCTGCTTGTTGTGTTTTCTCGCCCTGCGCGTCATGCTGGCTTCGTCTTTGTCTAGACAGGAAGTGGTCTAAATAGCGAGGGAGTGTCTGTTTTTTGTGTTGCCAGTTGTGACATCAGTGTCACAACTGGCAACACAAGAGAGAGTGGCTGTGCCCTGGCTGGTTGCAAAAGACCTGAGCTTTTCAAAACTGAGTCAATATTGGATTTACTCCCGACCCCCTCAATTACCTTGACGTTGGTTGCTGTGGAAACGGAAGCTTTTGCATGTGATAATACTAGACATGGGCTCTTTGGTTTTTGGATGACAGACTGGAAGAAAAGTCAGGGGAGGAGGCCGTTCTTTAAATTGAGATACACTGTCTCTCCAACAACCCGTCTGTAGTCTTAACCAGCCATGGCAGGCTAGTCAGTGAAATGAATGTGATAGCATATTTACATGATATCCTTCCTACATTCTGTTTGTAATTCCTATATCTTTTGAAGTTAAGATTTCTGATATTAGATAAGAAACTTAAGTTGGAAAACGCAAATGTTTTGTATTTTTCCCCCCCTGTTGTCGTTATCCAGTCATCAGTTGACTTAATGCCAAATGTTAGATTTATTATTTATGATTTTCATTTAATGTATGTATATTTGCAACAGTCATTTTCACAAACAGGACTTCCACAGGTGACAGTTTTTTGCGTATCTGCACACTCCACACCAATTTGCATTCGTTACCCATGTCAACTGGCATTATTCCTGTGTGAAATGGTTAAGGGCAAAGGGCACATAGGGAGGAAGCACTCGCCAGCTCCCCCTGTCTGTAGAAATTAAGACTTTGTTTGACCTTACTCCTGGTTGGATCTGACTTTAACTCACGGTCAGTGGTGGCTGGTACATAGACACAAGAGATGGCGAAGTTCCAAAAAGTTGGGTTTTGTTTCAAGACAATTTGAGTTCGACCTATGATGCAGTTTGGCCTATGATGCAGTGATATGTAAACCTGCTTGGCTACAGATCCTTTTGGCAGCTACTACATTCAAAAAGAGTTAGGTCAGGCCAGTTTGAAAATAACTATCACCTCTTGTTACTGAAAGGCCCAATTGTTCAATGCAGCTGCACAATAATGACTGCATATAGAGTTCACATAGAGTTCCGCAATATGTTAGCTAGACATTGTAATAATAATTTTAAAAAGACTGCAGTGTTACAATAGCTATCATGCTTTTTTTATCTAAGATTCCATATTTTGGTCCTTCATTATGTGACTGCAAAAAACTGTGTGGTAGGCTAAAATCCATCTCGACGAAAATATCAAACAAGGATTCTATTCAGCAACATATTATGTTTCTAAACACATATTTGAAAATAGCTGATGTAACCTGTGAATAATCTACTTTACAGTGAGAGCTGATGCTTAGACTGAAGCCTATATCAACATAGCCTTTAGCACCCAAGAGGTCATTGTGTCTGTGTGTTATTGACAGGCTACTAGTGTATGTAATAGCCCTGTCCTGGTTTACATTGATGTCCTAGCAGTGTGCCGGTTTTCCTGGAAGTGAACCAACCCATCACTAACACCATTGAAATATGGCTACTTTTGACACCATGTATTTGTTTTGTAAATGCTTTCATTACTTTTGTTTCTAACTGCCTTGCTCACGCTTTCTCGCGGTTAACGCATTGATGATTGTCGGTCATTGTACTCCACTTGTTAATTATTGTATTCCCACTCATAAACACGTGTTACTGTGTAGGTTACTGAAATATTTTTGAAATATAAACTATTGACAACATGGAATATGCATAAAAAGATATATGAAATAAATGCAGTGATCCATTGTTTAAAAATATAAATTGTATTTTGTTGATTAAAATATATTTTATTGGCTGTACCAACTTGTTTGACTGTTTTCCTTCTAGTAAGTTAATTTGTTAATTAAAAGTTTTAACTGTAGTGTCACAGTTCTACCACAAAGTGGCAGTGCAGTGCCAACTATGGTGGTACAATGTAGCATAGCACTGTCCAACTTGTCCAATATTGGGTCTCGCTGAAGGTTCTAGGCTGCAAACAGTGGGATCCTATCATCCTGTTGATCTATACTCCCAACAAAGCCACAGAGTTCAGGAACTTGACACATCCAGAAGTTCTATCGTAAGCAAACAAACAAACAAAGGTCCACGTGCTACCGTACTGCCAGACACAGCTCTGTGCATGTGCGTGTCTGGAACGGCTTTGGAGCCGTTACCGGTTCAGCTTTGTCCCATTGACACCAGCGTCTCGTGTCAGGCCCAGATTCCGAGCCCGGGCCAGCAGGACGTATGGGGTGCCACCATATGGCAGGACGCGTTGTGCCATGTTGGCTAGCTGGCACTGCCCATGTGTGAACAGCCAGACGCCAGTCAACCCAACCCAGCCCCTCTCACGGGACAGGAACGGCTCAGGTTACCATGGAAACGGGTGGCTTGTGGTCGTGCCACAGCAGCGGAAGGGGTGGGGGGCGGGAGGCGATCAGGGAGCATTCATTGAGCGAGGCAAACTATAGAATTTGGTAGTAAAGGGTAAGGGTGAACTTTGGTAGATCAAAGCAGATGCACAATGGATGAACTTGGTCATTCCTATAACTAACGGCCCTACCTGACCAAGGCTAAGGTGGCAAACCGCAATCGTGAGGACTATTTCATTAGCAGACAAGAGACTGAAGAGAGGTACGGGATAGCCTCCCCCCCATCTTGTATTATCCAGACCTGGTAGAGAATTGGACGGCATGCCTACCAGAGCCGGGGCCCCATCACACTGCCACAGATACACGTAAAGGAAATAGCCCCCATTAATTAGTAATTAACATCGAGTTAATGACAATGTCACCGTGTCGCCGTCTCATCCCGTGTCCTTCCTCCGCGGCGAAGGGCCTCTCCCACTCTCCCCCGGTCTCCATGCTCTGCATGCTAATTAACCAGAACGCCGGGCCGGGCCGCCTTATAAAACTTAACTAATGACATCAAGGCCTAGTTTAAGACTGTCCATTGTGTTGGGAGGATTAATCACTCCGGTAGTAATGGATCGGGAGACATTAGACGTCCATCGGTCCTCGGAGTATCGAGGCCCATTGACATGCCATGCTGTGCTAATTGCGTTGCGCCTGTTAGCCCAATCTCGAGGTGTCCCCCGCGATTCGGAGCTAATTTAAGATCATACCTTGTACAATTGAAAAGAGAAATTCCTCTCTATTTGAGTCCTGGTACGTCTACTTTGAGGTAGGGGCCTCCTCGTCTTCCTCCTCTTGATTTTTTTAGTTGTGCTCCCCTCCCCACCTCACTCCCTGACAAAAGTGCCCCAAACAACCTTCTGTCTCTCGTCGTTTGGCTTGATTTGGTCGCAGACAGTGGCAGCGTTTCTACTTCTCCATGCGTCTAGATGAAACATGAAGTTCACACGCTGAACACAGCGGGGGCCCTGGAACCGACTAGACTCTCAGCCCTTAAAATCAGGGGTTCTTTTCTCTCACTGACTGCGTGGGCCACGCTCGGTGCCCAGACCGTTTTTATATCCTTTTTTTTTGTTCAAGAACTATTCCGATAGCGCTCCTTCTATGTCTGCTGTGCCTTTTCTCCTTTTCCGAACCCTCTCCTTTTAATTCACAATTGACCTCTCAAAGTGGTTGCCTGATGCCTCGACAAGCCCTTACTCCCATTTACACACGCGCATTCACGTGCACACAGTAAGGCGTGCGCTAACACACACACACACACACACACACACACCCACACACAAACTACGCCAGATATGTTGATTTTTGTCAATTAAACGCCATCAGCTGTTTGCCTCCTGCTAGACATATGGCCTCTGTTAAAGATAAAGAGCAAATGGTGCAGCCACGGAGAGGGGAATCATTTTAATGGAACCCTCCGGGACAGGACCCACACCTGCGCATTAATAGCATGAAACCACTGGCAGCCCACCGGCCAGATGAGGAGTGTGTGAGTGAGTGAGTGAGTGAGTTCAGCCCCTCGACTTTAACTATCCCTGTATTGAAAGGCTTTTGTCTTAAAAAAAAAATTCCAATAACCTTGACGTTTTTTTAAGTCATACACTCACTAGGTGACAGACAGACCACACAAAAGACACACAATATGGCTTTTGAACAATAGGCTGCAGGTGTGTCTGCAGAGTGATATGGTATGTCACGGTGGCAATGTACCGTTATGTTTTATTATTTTCTCCGCAATTTCTATTGATTTCCATTGCTAAAACTAATGACTCGGAGCGCCTCCACGAGTTAACATACACAGAGACACAGAAAAACATGTCTTCCTTTTCCCCGCAGCCAAAAGTAAACACTTCTCTCATTTTGCCAAATGAATGGGTCGAGAGACCACAATGTCTTGGTCTGAAATAGAGAAAAGGCCATCTGAACAAATGTTCCAAAAAAAAATGTAACTTTAGAAAACAATATGGCGCTTTGCCTTTGGCAGTGAGTCATCATATGCTCAGTTTTGAAATCTCAGAAACACTCACGGAACAATGTGTAAATACAGAGAGAAATCAACCCACTGTTACTCAAAACTGCTGCTGTCTGCATACTGTTCATCTGCGTATCTGTATTGTAATGAAATGCAGTTTTTTCTCTTGTATTTCAATTTTTTTGTGGTGTCGTATTGTATTATATGCCTTCATGATCAAAACCATAATGTGTTTATTTTACCTCAATATCATTTATCTGCAATTACTCCACATGATATTGAGGTAAGGAAAACGTGAATAATCACATAGGGTATGCACAAAAACAATGCATAAAGCACTGTTTCGTTGCTCTCTTCTATTCTCTCTTCGGACTATTGTGTTCTGTTTCTAATTCATATTAGTGGTGAATAAGCTGCAGCATTTTTGTTTGTGCGTGCACCCGAGGAGGTTCAACACCCCGCCATCCCTCCACCGCTCGCATGTGCGAGCCCTCCCTGGCTCCACACAGCTCCCATCTCCAACACCACCAGATCCCCCTCTTTTTCCCTTCTCTCTCTTCACCAAAGTTTGGCTGTCAATCAGCAGTGGCCTCAGGCAACAGGCACTGATGAAAAGACCCCTGAGACAAGGAGACCCAAATTAGATTTCAATAAGGACATTGAATATTCATAACGGGGAAACATCTAAAGGTAAATGCTTTTTGATCTCGGCACACAAATATCACTTGTGTGCATTCCCAGGTCCTGGTGCTCCTGGTTCCAAGAGTGTTTTTTCTTCTTTTTTTCTCTCTCTCTTTCTCCCCAGCCCGGTCCGGCCCCAGCCCAGGCCCCGGCCCCGGCTCTCTCTCTCTGTCCTCGAGGGGATGCGCCGGAATAATGATGACGGCGCTACAAAGGAGAGAAAGAGACATAATGAATGTTTATACTAAAGGGACCCAATAGAAAGGGCACCCGCACTAAGTATTCAGTAATTAGTATTTAGCAGAAGCCGATCGCAACGCACACCCTCACACGTGCGCGTCCACACACAGACCCACACACACAGATACACACACACACACACACACACACACAGGGTAGAATCGCTGGGGCGTTTAGTCATTTAGTCTGTAAACTTTAGACAGGGGGCGAGGAAACCTCCCCTGACAGTAGCAGTCAAAACACAGTTTCCTTTCTCCTGTCAACATGTTTACTTCATTTTCCTAATTGACTCCGGTTTGTTCTTCCTCTGAAAATGTCACCCGAATACACAATGTGTTTTATTTCAACAAGCTCATTGCCGTCGCTCATTAGCCGTCTGTAGTACGCGCACACACCAATAATATTTAACACAATATGGATAAATATGTTTCAACTGACCTTGGAAATTATTAATTTACCTCGAGTCAATTAGACTTTGCCTATATCTTTGTTTCAAACCATGGCAGAGAGGATTATGCTACACATCATTAAGTCAGCCCTGGCTTGAGATACTCCATATATTTGCACACTGCATATTATACAGACATCAATAGGCCTGCATCTTTGTAAATCCCAGTAGACACTGGCATCGCTGCCATCTCAAAGGAAGGGGGAGCGCGTGGGGATGGGGAGGGGGCACCGCCCGAGGCACTTTCCCCACTGCAAGTCCACCTCGTCCGGGGACACGCTGTGAGGAGAGGATGGGAGCACCGTCTCCTGATGCAGAGAGGGACAGTCCAGCTAATAGTGCACATCAAGCTCTATCAGCCATAATGTCCCAGGAATGGACATAATAGTCACACCAGAGCTAACGCACAAGATGATGCAGGGAGACAAGCCAACTTGGAGCGATGTTCTCTGACCATTTGCAAGGCTGATTCTTTGTCCCTCTCTGAGTTTCTCTCTCTCTCTTTTTCTCTCTCTCTCTCTCTCTCTTTTTCTCTCTGTCTCTGTCTCTGTCTCTGTCTCTCTCTCTCTCTCTCTCTCTCTCTCTCTCTCTCTCTCTCTCTCTCTCTCTCTCCCTGCCTCTCTATCACCCGCCGCCGCCACCACTCCCCCCACCTCCATCCTCCATACAAGAGGATGGTCAGCCCATTGCCAGGCAATCTGGTCTGTGGTGTTGTTCACACCTTCGCTCAGCCCAAGATAAGATTTTATATTCTTTTGGGGGGGTGGAATTGGTTCTCCAGCAAGATATGATGATGACGCACCCAGGTGGCAGTCTTTACTGGCCTCCAGCCCTCACAAGTGAAGGCCAAGCTAGCTGGCATTTCCTTGTGTGTGTGCGTGTGTGTGTGTGTGTATGTGTGTGTGTGACTTAGTGTGTGTGTGGAGCGAGTTAGGTGAAGGTGGACTGATTACTAAAAGATGGTAGTATGAGGAAAACATGGTGTATGTGTGTGTGTGTGTGTGTGGACCCCAGGCCTTGTGTGGTGGTGCTGTGATGCCGAGTGTCACACTGCTCTGGCCAGAGCCCTGCAGCCAAAGAACCAGCTGTGGAACTGACAGGTATGTCTGCTGTACTCACCTACACACACACACACACACACACACACACACACACAACCATGGCCTGGGGTTCACGCAAACATGCACCCCCCACCCCCCTTGTATCCGCATATATTCACAGACCATCATGCAACCGAACCTGCAGGCAATCTTCCTCTTCCAATCGACAAACACAAAGTGAAGGGGATAGGTTTTTAGATAGCTGCTATTGAGTGTCTATGCTCGACAGTATTATCTAGGACTCATAGTTTCCTCAGATTAACCATTAAAATAGAATAGATTCTACAGCTATAAACCGGCCTGTTTGGGCTAATAAGAGGTACCGTTCGACTGGTTACATTATCATAAGAAATCTCAATAGTTTTTGATGAACCGCTTACCACAGTCCTTCAAAGTCAGATGATATTTTAGAAGGCAACACAGCATCTAATCATTATATACTGTATATGCATGATGTTTTACCATCAACATTGAACTTTCTTTTACAAGCGTGGATTTGCATAATATGACATGCATATGTGTATCCATTTTATGCACGTTCAGTGCGTTTGTGTAGGTCTCCCATACCATGTAGGTCAATGAGAACGTGCATTGCCAAAAGCTACTGAACCCGCAATCCATCCTAGAAAACCTGATGAGGTAGCCGCAGGAGAAACACTGCAGCGCCATCCACCCACACCTACCGCAACGTAACACACACATACACACACACACACACACACACACACACACAGACACACACACACACTCTTGCATATAGAAGCGCACACACAGTGAAGGGTGCCATGTGTATCCAGGTGTCTGGCTGTGCTGTAGCACCCTTCAGATGTCACAACGACGAAGATCAGTACTCTGACCAGGAAGGCTGCAGGCACCACACGTGTTATGGACCCGTATATGTGTGTGTCTGTGTGTGCGTGTGTGTGTGTGTGTGTGTGTGTGTGTGTGTGTGTGTGTCTGTTTGTGTGTGTGTGTGTGTGTCTGTATGTGTGTGTGTGTGTGTTTGTGAGCGTTTCAGTTTGCAGTGCAAGGCACTCCTACAGGGAGAGGCTGGGTAAACAACACAAGTTAAGAAAATACAAGGCGATGTGGAGGAGAATGACTTTGGCACCTGAGACCGTTTTTTTTCTGAGGCAGCCTCGGGGTTCCAGTTCCGCAACCCGGTACCGAGTCAACACGGTCTGCTCCATTGATCTCCTCCCAAGGTACTGATCCAGAGGTCTGGTTGCCTAGCACAACATTTCGGTCAAACAAATATTCACTCTATCCCTTCTCTACCTCTGACTCTACCTGCCACCACCCCTTCCAAACACCCCAATACTCTTCCACCAACACACACACACACACACACACACACACACCACGCACACTTTTGGGTTTGGTTTTGGTTCAGTCGTGCGGCCAGATGTCCAAGTTGACATAGCGCTTAAGGCGTTTGACTGGATGAAACAGAGCGCTGGCTGCGGGTAAAGAGGGATTAAAACAGGGCCCGAGGCGCTCGTGTTATATTGAAAACATCCTGGGCTGCTTTGTATGGAGATTTGCATACATTGGGTCTGTGCAGGGCTGGCCCATCTGCTGGAGTGCATTGTCCCCAAACAACAAAGTGTGTTTAAATATTTCACATCTCCATCTATCGGGACGGAGAGACACACAGAGAGGATGGGAGGGAAAGAGACCGAGAGTGGTGAAAAAAAAATACAAAAAATAAAGAGTGGATTGGCACGGCTTTGAATTTGAACTGATCCCAAAAGTGCCTCAGTCCCACAGTAAATAACACTATTCCCGGCCAGGTTTCTGCGAAGCGGAGAGAATCTAAATGTTCCATTTCTGAATTTTCCTGAAAACATGGTGGCTGCATGAGTAAAATGTAGAAGGGATGTAATGTAAATATATGGTATTATCTTTATGATTTGAATACGTTTACTCTGATTTTGTATATAAACACGTGCATTTAAAACATCTCTAAATATCAATTTAAATTAAACAAGACAATGGATCAATTCCAAAACCCAATAGGATTTTTCATGATGAATGACCTGTTGGATAGAGAGTGCATGTATCAAATCATAAAGCAACTGTGTTTCGCTTTATGGACTTTTCTATGTGAAGAAGACATTTTTGTCAAAACGTTAGTTTTTGTTTTTGTACCTCCAATAAATGATTTCACATAATCCGTGCGCTCCAGTATCCACCTTTTTGTTGAAATGAACACACTTTAGTTGCCCACGTGCAAAATGTGAGGTCCATAGCATAAAAAACACACAGACACTGTGAATGCCATTATGATCCAGAGACATCCAGAGCACACATTTGGTTGGGGTGGCTCATCAGTGGCCCCCGTACTGAAGTCTAGTATTAAGTTATCATCCCTCTGGCCCAAACCCTCTTTATTGTATTAACGTCATAACTCTGCCTCTCAATGACATTTAAAGGCACTGTAAAATTAGATAATTACCGTAATATATCTGTGTACTCATCCCCTTCCCTAGGTCAGAAACATAAAACTTAATAAGGAACAAGTGGGAGATAAGGGGGGGCTAGCCGCTAAAGCCAGGCCAGAGGTAATAGCAGAGAAGGAGACTTCAAAAAAGAACACGAGAAAAAGTAAAAGGGGGACTGTGGAGGTCTGTGTCTTTTTCCTTTCCGCGGTGACGTTCTATTCATCCACCCTTTCTACCCAAGCCCCGCGTCTTTTCCTCCCTTTCTCCTCTCTCAGGCAGGCACACATATTGAGTAAGCGAATGTACTCATGTCTCGACGGATGGTGCGGAAAGGTGATTTGACGATGGGGTGGATTGTGTGTAGGCCGGACAGCCTGGTTCTGCCTCCATATCGCCACATTCTCTCACCCCAAATACACACACACACACACACACACACACACACACACACACACACTGACACCAAGACTGAAAAAACAGCCAAGATGGACGTGAGGAACGTGTTGCCTGCACGGGGGAGGATTTTGGAATTCAGAGCATGGTCAATCTGTTTGTTCTTCTGCCACGTCCAAGACGAGTGATATTCATATTTCTCTCTTATTTCATTATTTCCCACTTCCTGCTATCAGATGTTTATGCACATGAAAAGAGCAAATCCGACCATGCTCTGCTGGGTTATTGTTACCCCAACCTCCCTAGCTGTTGATTGTTTCTTCCACAGGAACACTCCCATGGCACCTGTAGAAAACGAGTGAAATGGCCGTCTCCCTGGGCCCCGCACCCCCACCGCCTCTCTCTTTGCCTCATCATGTCTCCTTGGCCTTCATTTATGTCAACTGAGTGTGGTTGCGATAGAAGGTCATGATGGATGGAGAATGTGCGCTGGAACAGCCTAACGGACACATTTCAACCCCCATTTAATCAGGATTACAAGGGATGCACAACCATTATTTAACACACAACACAGAGCGGGACGGCAGCTCCTCACCCAGGGAGGAGAATATGGCATTCACATGCGCGCGTGCACACACACACACACACACACACACACACACCCACACACACACACACACACACACACACACACGCACACAACTCGATGCACACATAAACACACTACGAACGCAAATCCAACACAATCAATCTAATGGTGTGCATTAGTTAAGTGCCAAATGTTGGTCTTTTTACGACAGGATCACCCATCCCTTGAAAAGATAAATACGGTGCACAGATCACAGTAATTACAGCAATCCCCTTACAGCACCCGGAGAGCAGTGGCCTCGCTCGCCATCTACTCAGGGAACTGTCGGCCGGCAGATTAAGTCATTTGGGACAGTTTTAGGGCACTGGGGTGAGTGGAAGAGGAGGCGAAAGGGGGAGAGTGAATCGACGGGGGAAGAGGAAGTGGGTTGTCTGATAATGCCTTCTTCTTTTTTGTTAAGGACAAGGGGGATAAGGGATTTCCGTGAGTCGGGCAACAGATACTGTCCAAATATAAGTAAGATATTAATAGGCGCACACATTTATGGACAGGCGGACGACATATGAGAGCACACAGACACACACACACGCACGCGTATGCGAGTGTGATGAGCAGCATCTGAAACTGCCCTCAGCTGATGGCCACCCTGGTTACAGGGCACAGTAGCCAGGTGGTGTACCACTCGGTGTGTAGGTGTGTGTGTGTGTGTGTGTGTGTGTGTGTGTGTGTTTCTGGAGGATGATGCGGGCGCTCTGATAGAGCGAGGCAGAAACAGGAGGAGTAGGAAGGGGAAGGAAGGCAATGAGAAAAAAACTGAGTGGACTGCGGTGACACATCTAGGGAACATTCACAAGATTCAACTTTTAACAAAGCAAACATCCCATAATTGTGTTTAAGGTTCCATACTGGTTTGAAACACGCCTCCATGTACTGCAGCTAAGCTAATTTGGTTTGAACCAAACAGGGCTGTGAAAATCAACCGTGTCTTTTTTTTCGTTTTTTCGTGTGTGCTCTGAACGCAGTCCCACAAAAGCCACGAGTCCTTGGAGTTTGAGGGCGGACAGCAGGTCAGCGAAGGTCAGAGGTCGGTGAGTAAAGCCTTCAGGAAGCATGGCTATTGATGTCCACCGGGTGGCCGAGAGACACTAACTCACAGCCCCCGCTGGCCGCCACTAAAACTCTCATTAGTTTAAGTGTGTTACAGTGGTCCGCCCGGGCACCCTTCAGAGCACACGAGGCGGCCCTGGGCCAAGTGCTCTTCAGATGGCTGTCTCTGCAGGGAGGCATGCGGGCACACACACACACACACTTACTAGCTGTATCTTTCTTTATCTAAAGCCGATGTGCACACACAAACACAAACACAAACACACACATACACACACACACACACACACACACACACACACACACACACACACACACACACGCACACACATGCACACGCACACACACAAACACGCACACACACACATAAAGACATGCTTGCAAGCACTCATGCATGCAAAGACCCATATGCATGCAGCTTAGCTATCTGGGCTGAATGAGGTCTGAAATATGAGCGGTAAACATTTGTATGGACAGATGTGGATTAATGTTCATCTTTTCTTCAAGCCAGAGATTAAACCTGATTTACTGGCTAACAGGTTTTCGTTTCTTTTTTTCTTTTTTACCATTTTGATTACAGAGATAGAAATAGAAATAGGGATGGGGGGGGCAAAAGACGAGAAGAGAGAGATTGAGAGCAGGGCACGCAAGAGGGAGGGATAAGGTAATAACAAAATTAAAGAACAAGGAAACAAAATGTAGATATCGCTGGAAATAAAACAAGAAGAGAGAAGAAACGGGGAAAAAATGAGTTCAGCCGGGGAGAGACGGAGAGAGAGAGGGAGCGAGAGAGGGATTTTTGAAATCCTTCTCATCCCCATTGTTGTCCCCCGAGGTGTGGAGAGAAAAGTGAGTGATATTAGTTGGATGAGTAGAGTCAACAGACTGAGCTGGGGCAGTCTGGAAGGAGAAGGCACAGCAACTGAGAGAGGGGTACAGAGGATTTGGTGACTGGCACTGGGGTAATGGCGCACTATGGCCCCTGTGTGTGAGTGTGAGCGTGTGCGTGTGCGTGTGCGTGTGCGCGCGCGCGTGTGTGTGTGTGTGCGTGCGGTGGGCAGATAGGGGATTGGCTTAGTCTGCCGTCTATAATGAACGGTTAATGTAAGTCGGGAAAAATGAATACGGTCACCATCTGCTCAATCTACGTCTGTGCTCCGTGCATGTGGGTCCGCGAGCGCAGCCAATGAACACACAGTGTGCTATTGGAAAGAGAAAGGGAAAGATGGAGCAGCGGAGAAAAAAAGAGGGAAAGTGAGAAAAAGAGAGCGCGAGCAGACAAATGTCTTGAAAAAGAAGAGAGTGCAGACTGCACTGCGTGGAAGAGGGGCAAGCGAGAAGGGAAAGAGAAAGAATGGTATTTGCTCAGGCAACATCATGTGTGTTTAGTAGTCATGGAGACACAGATACAGGTGAGCACAAATAGGACACGGAGTCATGAGTCCTGTCTCAAGGTGTCTAGATAGTGCACAGGATGCTAGCCACATGTAGCCTGGGGGTGCACACGCACACACCGGCTAACACATGCCCACACACAAACTCTGCTGGACAACAGACAGCCTGTTTAGAAGAGCAAATATTTCAAATATTCTAGCTAATGGAGATTATTTCATTGGTTGTATTGTATTATTTGGCCTTGTATGGGTTTGAATGAATTACCCTACTGTGATAATGCTATTTCTGGCAATGAAGTCACTTTTCAATTGCAAAACAAATGATACATTCTTAACTGGAGATACTTTGAAACCTTCTTTGGTTTAAGTGTGACCCTTTTTTTTCGTATCCTCAGCAAGTATTACTAGACGACCATTTCGCTGCGCGGCGAGAGTATTTAAAGCTTTAGGGGGATTACAAGTGTCGAGAACACAGGAACAATATCATCCCTGGCCGCCAACACATAGGCGCACACACACACTCCCGGCGGTAACGTGGTCAATTCTTTATTCACGCAGCTTTATCTCTGAAGTTGTTAGCGCAGTCATCTTTGACGTGCGTCATCTTGCCCTCAGGAAAACTATGACAGAGGAATAGAAATGGCAGATAAACATTGGTGATACAACTCGGAGCACTTGCTTGATAAGTAAATACAGCCTACATCCATAATCCTCATGTCACTGTGGCTTCTGTATTATGCAGATGAGACACACACACACAAACACACACGTTCACCCACACAGCCAGGTTGTGATTAAATTCGCAGTGGCCCATGATCCGCCTCTAAATCTTTGCAATTTTCATTTTATGCAGCTTTAATATGGATCATGGTTCCTCTCAGAGTGCCCCCATCTCCTAATCTGGAGCAATCTGAGTTGAGCCTGGCTGGGCAAGCAGCTGACGGTAAGCCAGCAGCCAGCCAGCTAACCAGCCAGCCAGCCAGTCAGTCAGCTAGCCAGGCAGTCAGCCAGCCAGCCAATCAGTCAGTCAGCCAGCCATCTAGTCAGTCAGCTAACTAGCCATCTAGTCAGTCAGCCAGCCAGTGAGCCAGCCAGCCAGCCAGCCAGCAGGCAAACCAGCCAACCAGCCAGCCAGCCTGCCTCATGCAGACCACCATAGGAATATGACAGTGACACGGCAGTTATTCAAAGGTAATCCTTTAATGAAACTACATTAAAGTAAAGAGCCTGTCTGTAGCTCTAACCCCCGTTGGGAAAGTTTGTTTTTTATATGGCGTTGGATTATTGTTCACTATAGAGTTTGCATGTCAGTACCGGTGGTAGGTACTCAACGCATCATAGATTGATCCCAGTGGACTACACTTCCCAGTGGACTACAGGAGAGAGAAGCCCAGCGCCTCTCCCACACACCACCCCAGTCTCGGCTTCAGTGTGCACGTTAGTGACCTCCGGCGCACACCCAATGGGATCCCGGCATGCCTCTGTGTACCATGATGTAGCTTGCACCCTAAGACACCTTAGAAGGCCAGGACGCTGCGCCGCGGTGGAAGGGGATGTAAGACTGGATGGGGTAGCTGGGAGCACATGGGGTGGTGGGGGAGTGTTTGGTGACAGTGAAGTCTCTGCCATGTTTCACCAGTAGCTCCGACCCCCAACCCCCCCCCCCACCCCCACCCCTGCCATCACCCTACCCCCAACACACATCCACACACATCTATACACACTTACTCTCAGACTCAAACATGTACACTTAACCCACACGTTCTATAACCCTTTGCACACACACACACACACACACACACACACACACACACACACACACACATTTAAGCTAGAGAGGGTTAACCAATGACCCCGATTTTCCTGGGGGCTGGCAGAATTAAGTAATTAGGGGCATACTGCTAAAATAACCTTCACATTATATTAAATAAACACAATTAAATGCAATCATTTCAGTTCATTTCAATTAACTGAAACATCTTACTAAATGTACTAAAGCAGTTCATACTGGCGGCTGGTGTTAAAAGTGTTTTATGTGTGTCTGTGTGTGCCTCCGAGTGTATGCCTCTGTGTGTGTGTGTGTGTGTGTGTGTGTGTGTGTGTGTGTGTGTGTGTGTGTGTGTGTGTGCGTGTGTGCCTCCGTGTGTGCGCGTGTGCACGTGCGTCAGTGTTGTGGATTATAGCATCATAGCAGGCCTAGGAGCAGGCACCCAGCTGAGCCTTATGTAAATAATACTGCTGCTGATGGAAGGAAGCCTTCATACAGTCAGCTAATGCGGTGCTTATACCCTGTGTGTGTGTGTGTGTGTGTGTGTGTGTGTGTGCGTGCGTGCGTGTGTCTGTGGCCCTTGAAGAGTCCTATCTTTCTACCGAACTGCAGAGTAAAATTAAATTAAATTAAATTGTATTATGAACACATTTCTTTTCATTGTGGCTCATCACCATCTAGCGCTATCGTAATGCCCTTTGTTACTCTCCTGTAAAAAAACAGTACAGAGCCGGCATGGCGCAAAAAAAGAGTGGGAGAAAGTGGGCACAACGGGGGCACCCCCCACCACCCTCTGTCTCCCCCCCTCCCCCCCTCAGCCACCCCCTGCCTGGTTAATCCTGACAGTGGCAGACTCATCCATGACAGGCAAGGATCAGTTGTCAGCTTGCCAATGAATGGCATACTTAATTATACCCTGCCCCCCCCCCCACCCACCACCACCCCCCCTGCACCCCTACACCGGCTTGGCTGGGGTCATATGTAGGGTAGGGAATGGCCCCACCATGCCCTCCTATTTCCCTCCTATTTCCCTCCTATTTCCCTCCTATTTCCCTCTATTTCCCTCCTATTTCCCTCCTATTTCCCTCTATTTCCCTCCTATTTCCCTCCTATTTCCCTCCTATTTCCCTCTATTTCCCTCCTATTTCCCTCTATTTCCAACGGTCAATGATGCGGCTACCTGCGCTCCAAAGACGGGCAACTCTTCCGGTTTTCCCGCCGGTCGCTTCCTTTGTTCGGATTCCTAATCTGCCTATGCGTCCGTCCAGGAATGCTACTCTCAGTAATCCCTGCCGTTGTTATCTCTCTCACCCCCACACCCCCAGCATATCTAAACAGTGCAGAAGGGGGATCATAGCTTCTATGACCCCAAACCCCATAAAAAGCCCTCTACTTTCTCCCACAGCCATCTTTAAGCCACAGCATTTGGGTCACCCCAAACCCTAAAACTCACCACCCGCAATTCATACTCTTATAATCCCATTCTGTTCCTGCTGGGCTACCTCTCATGAAATCCATAAAACACACGTGCAAATGCCCCCCCCCCCCCCCCCCCACACACACACACACACACACACACACACTACTACCACCACCCCTCTGCACACATGTCCCTCACCATACCCCTTCCAAAAAAATCTTATTCCTGACCAATATGCAAACAAAGCCCCCCCCACACACACACCCCCACCCCATGTCACCCACAATCCTTCTGCATCCTCCTCCTAAGTATCAACAATAGGTCTTACATTAAAGAAAGTGCATCACCCTCCCATATCCAAACACCTCTGTAACACCTCTGGAAACCCTACATTAGGCATTAGCATGACTGCTCGTGCCGAGACGTGTGCGTGTGTGTGTGTGTGCGTGTGTGTGTGTGTGAGGGAGAGGCCCTATCAGCGGTATACCTCTGACAACCTGATTAAATCACACAATCTACTAACCCCTCCGCCAAATCCTCTTAACCCAGCCATATTACATATCTGTCAAACAAAAGAAACTCAATCAGAACAATCAACCAGGCCCAGGCCTAGACCTGCCCTACCGGCCTGTCTGATCCCATTGCCATGATTAAAATGAAAATAGAGACGAGACATTACCAGAAATCCCATGTTCACAATGTAAGGACGATCAGAATGTGTGTGTGTGTGTGTCTGTGTATGTGTATGTGTATGTGCGTGGGTGGGTGTGTGTGTTCGGTGGGTGGAGTTGGCTGAGTGTGCGTGAAGAGAGGATAATACGAGTGTATCCTTTGTAATTCTCTGATAAGGATCAGGAAAAATGTCTCCATCGTTTGAAATATTAATAGAGAAAAGAGGACAATTTGAGGTATTGGCCTACAGTAATGCTGGCATTTGTTGATATAGAATGTCTTTGTAATAACATGTTTTCATTTCTGTCAAGTAGCACCTGTAACAACATCTAATCACACTTTTGTAACTCCAAAATATGAAGCATGTTTTTGCTGTTCTTCCAGAATAATGAAACACAAGTTATAAATCCAAAATTGACAACAAAAAAATACAACTGAAGTATTGAGAAATACATGCCTAGATGAAATAATGATTGTGTATGTGTACATAGAATTTTCTTTGCGTTATCTGATGTTTATGCTGCAGTCTAAATGAGTCTGTGTGTGTGTGTGCGCGCTTTACTCCTCTGGTGTGTTTTCGAGTAAAAGGAGGATCTCTGCACATTACTGTCGCTGCATTGCACTTCCTGGGATAATCCTTAACACGACAGAGGGAGCTGCAGGTGACCTGGACACATCAATATACAGTATGACCAGTGTGTGCTTCATTCACACACATGGACACACAGACACACACGCAAACACATGTGCACACACACACACAAGCACACACAATGAAAATGACAAGCATTCATGTGAGCGCAACCACGTGCAATATTTTATTACATTTCTTCTTATTTTTTCTGTCTTTCTCTTTCTGTCTTCTGCCTCCTTCCAGAGCCACCCCCCTTTCCTTCACAAGCATCAGGCCTGCTTCCTGTGTGTGTCTAAGGTGATAGAGGAGTGTCATTCATTTATTGCTCCAAAGTCATCTTCTCCATTACTAGGCCACTGTAATTAGATGGCTAAATGAACGTACACACACACAAACACACACGCGCGCGCAAACAAACACACACAAACGCACCAAGTTATGCACACACAAACCCTCTCACACACACACGCGCACACACACACACACACACACACACACACACACACACACACACACACACACCCTTGTGCTCTAATGCCCTTTGCTAGTACACAGAGACTGATGGGCAGCTGTCTCCTGTCCATTCACACTGCTCTGATCACCCTTGAAGGGCTACTAAGGTGGGTGGGGGCCAGGAGGCTGGGTTGAACTGGAGGACATGAGATAAACGCTAATTGGAGCACTGCTTGTGCCTTCTTGATCTAGCTGTGATGAGCAATTATCTTCGGTATTAA
Organism: Aplochiton taeniatus; assembly: GCA_017639675.1. Lineage (NCBI taxonomy): Eukaryota > Metazoa > Chordata > Actinopteri > Galaxiiformes > Galaxiidae > Aplochiton > Aplochiton taeniatus. Next base: position 26,598,918 of record CM030174.1, on the reverse strand, counting down.
CATATTTTGACCAGTTGCTGTCCAGGTTGTGCCTGTTGTTGTGGCAAGCCTAACCAACAGTGTTAAGAAGTGTCGCTCCACTTTTCAGATTAGGGTCTTTGTCATCCCGTCATCGAAAACAAAGCACAGTGGTCTACCTCGAAACACAAAACAAGGTGTTTTTATGTTGTTTCCTTCCTGATCAAAACAATATAGTCAAACAGGAGCGGTGTTACAGGGGATCACGTCCCGAGTTATGATCCTCTTATTTGCATTCTATGAAAACGAATAAAAAGGTGGGGAAGGCTAGGCTTATCTCCAGCACCCGCATAAGCCTTCCCTATACTGTAGGCTGCCGTGTACCCCTGTGCTACTGGCTCGCATCGACATAAACAATAACAGTACATGAATAGTCTCTGTCTTGCTCCTCCACTCTCTCTTTGTGTGTGTGTGTGTGTGTTTGTGTGTGTTTGTGTGTGTGTGTGTGTGTGTGTGTGTGTGTGTGTGTGTGTGTGTGTGTGTGTGTGTGTGTGTGTGTGTGTGTGTGTGTGTGTGTGTGTGTGTGTGTGTCAAGCTATTGAGTCACTTTGAAGGAGCAGGATAGGTTGTTTACAGGTTGTTTATATAGTCTGTTACATCACAAATTGTCGTTGTGCTTTCGCTCTTTCTCCGCCTCTCTTTCTCTCTCTCTCACTCTCTCTGTTGTTTCTCTATCACTGTTTCTCTCTCTATCTCTGTCTCTCTATCTCTGTTTCTCTCTCTATCTCTGTTTTTCTCTCTATCTCTGTCTCTCTCTCTCTGTTTCTCTCTCTATCTCTGTGTCTCTCTCTATCTCTGTTTCTCTCTCTATGTTTCTCTCTCTATCTCTGTGTCTCTTTCTATATCTGTTTCTCTCTCACTCTCTGCTACTTTCCTATCTTGTTGTCTCCCCTCAAAAAAGAAAAACACATTCCATTTTCCATATAAGTTTAGGAATATTCTGTTATTTCCGAGGACTTATCCGTTCCATAAAACAGGGTAAAACCCCACTTATCCCTCTTAAGCCTTGAAAGACTCGCTGATATTACCTGATGCCATGCTCTGCAGGCCGGCCGCTATCAACAAGTTAAAACCAGATAATGTAAGTAGGTCCCCATTGTCGTGATTAGAAGGAGCTTTCTCTCCACTCCGCCTCCCCCTCCTTAGTCCATCCTCGGTATTCCCGCCTCTCTTCATCCTTCAATTCATACCCCCCCCCCGATTTCTTTCTTCCTCTCATTCCAATGTGAATGAGAGTACTACATGTAAAACCACTTATTGTTGGATTAAGAGTGATTTGGTCCATTTCTTTTATCCCACTACATTTGCAAACAAAGCTTTAGGACTTGATTTTGGGATGGGACAACAAGACAAAAGAATTAAAGGATGGAAAACAAATATTTCGTAAATATGAAAGTCTTTGAAATATGCGCTCGAATATTCATATCGTACACTTTTTTTATTTTTTTTTATAAAACAGGAAATATTATTTGATCATTGATTAAGACAGTTAAAGAGAGAAATGGATAGACACAATACCAATACATAACAGAGAGGGGAAAAAAACTCTAAGAGGACCAACCCTCCCCCATTTCAATTGTGCCAGTCCTAATGAAAGTAGATACCTAATGGGGGAAGAATTCTAACGACGGACCGTTCAGTGCCAACCCAACACCAATGGGAGTCCTGTTGTCCCCAGCACACAGCTTAGGCCTGTTGGCTGTGGTAAGTGGTCCTAGAGAGGAGAAAAATAGATTGAGCTCCAGGGCACTTTAAACCCCTTCAAGTCCAGCACTTCCCTGGCTTGGAGATATTGAACAGTGGCGTTGGGTGGACTAAGCAGATTAACACAATGGGATGAAGAGGCCCTAAGAGCCTTGAGAGCCTCAGCGCTATGGGAGGCCCCAGGGGTGGTGAAAGTTTGGACTCATCACTCAAGCCTGCTTCAAACTGGGCGACCTTCAAAGCTCTTGGGTCGGGATATCTGATTGTTAAGCTCGTAGGACCAACAAGTAGATAAATCCAGAGGAAAAATACAATGGGGAAAACAATGGAAAGAACGTGCCCTTAAAAACAAACAAAGACAGGAGATGTTTGCTTCCTGACCGAAATCCAAAGACAACATTTGAAATTCTTCTGAAGGAAAATTACATCTGTACCTATGGAGGAGTGAGAACAAAGCATAATTGTGTTCTTTCGTTTTTTACTTTTATGTGAAAAGCCTTTTTGCATTCATGAAAAACCACATTACACATTACTGAATGTCCATTGTGTTACTGTGTTAGAAGTGTTTATGTGTGCACTCGCACGCGTGTGTGTGCACACGTTTAGTGACTGGAGCATTGCGATGACATGAAGAGTTATTTAGGTCGTAATGAAGCTGCTTAATGAAATCAGTGCCCTTGAAAGTTCTTCATCAATTTCAGATCCCTCTCTCGCTCGCGCTTCACCATTTCATTCTAGCCTGTCAGCTAATCCACGTGTGCGACGCAATATTAATTAAACACCACGTTTCCTGAAGTAGTTAAGTGAGGCGCTATCATTGGTAATGAGCGGGTTTAAAGGAGTCACATCCCTCCAAAATTACTTTTTAAACCGGCCTTATTAAGCAGAAAATGAGACCCAAATCAGCCTACAAGCTCCTCATTAAAAGCCACTGATCCTTGGCCATGTGCATGTTCCAATGGTTTTAATTAGGCGAGTGCGAGACGATCGGCTACAGGAAGTGCCATTAATCTTGTCTTCCATTCGGCGAGATTGTGTGTGTGTGTGCGTCTCAGCTGGGGCTTCCAGCCTGGACCCACTGGACCGACACCCACTGGTGTGAAAGGAGGAATGAAAAGAAAAGAAGAAAGAAAAAAAAAACCAGGCGGAGACACTTTGAGTAGCTCTTTGTCTGTAAATGTAACAATGACATTACTACATAGTTTGTGTTATGTCATAACCCAGCCCCTTTACATTCACATTGCAGTTATCTTGAAAACACAGAAAGTGAGGTGTACGTGAAGTGTTTGAATGTATAATACACACACTCAAAAATTCACCCTCACGCATCCTCACAGCACACAAGCACGCGCATCGGATGGGAAACTAATATGTCTTCTATTTCTGTCTCTGTGTTTGTGAGTTTAGATGCAATAGAAGATCCAGCCGGCCCTGCCTGTCACCGTGTCTCCGCATGGCGGATTATGGATGGCCAATTACATTGCTTTTGTCATTAATTAATGAGGATAACGAGCTCCCCCTGCTCCCCACAAAACCACAGCTCCCGTCTTCAGCTGGTATTGAACAGGGAGCGAGCGGCTGAGGTCTGTGTGTGTGTGTGTGTGTGTGTGTTTATATGTGTTAGTGTGCGCGTGTGTGTGTATTTATGAGGGGAGGGGTTCTGCGTGTGTCTACAGAGGGGGGCACCAGGGCTAGGAGCACATTTAGGTGCTGGGGCTTTTCACTGTATGTACTGTCTTGAGTGCCCAGCTGGTAGAGGGAGAGGTTGATATTTGTGTATTCATGTGCGTGTGTGTGTGGGTGTGTGTCTGTGTGTGTGCTTACGGGTCCAAGCGACTGGCTTTGCCCTCATTTCTCCTTCATGCCCCCCCTCCTCTCCGACAGACACACACGCATGCACACACACAAAGTTCCCCACCAGTCTTGTTTCAGAGGGACCATTACAGAGATTAGCCTGTGCCAAGGTAACGGATGGCCCCGTTTGTCAAGTCACATCCACTGTCAAGTGTTTGGCTGTAAAATAAATATAGAGAAAGAGAGAGAGAGAGAGAGAGAGAGAGAGAGAGAGAGAGAGAGAGAGAGAGAGAGAGAGAGAGAGAGAGAGAAGCATAGAGGGAAGCATAGAGGGAGCCCGGCAGCCCACACACGATAATGTGAGAGTTGAGAAATGGAGAACAATGGGGTTACTTGGAGGAACCCCTGTAACAAACCACCATGTTTTCACCCAAATAAGCATGACACAAGGTCCAAAACCACCCCCCACCCCCACATGAGTCTTCTATCAACCCTGTTTCAATCCCAAAGAGACACTCCCCACTTCCCTCAAGTGAAGAGGTCAGCCAGGTTCTCCACTGCTGCACACAGACTCGCCTCCAACAATGCTTCAGTCTGTCGTCGCGCGGCGTGTCCTGGAGCCCTCATCGCGGCGCCTCCCTCCCTCCCTCTCGCCGGCCCTGCTGTGGCCCCCGCTACCTTGTCTGGGTCCGCCATGCGTGGAGTCAGGTGCCTTGTGGCGATGGGCAAAACACTTTGCCTGGCTGCCATGTTTGTCCGCTTTGCGGCCATATGAGCACAACAACACACAGGCACACGCACACAGACAGACAGACATAAACCCCCCCCACCCCCACCCCGACCCCTTTAACCGTCTGATTAACGAACGGAGGGGCCCAGCCCATCCTGCCGCACTCGCAGCAACGTCGCCCCGAATCACATGGCTCTTCGGAACCAACTGACTCACCCGCTCATCGCTTCCGACAAGGCGGGGCTGGGAGGGACGACCGGCTGTGATGTCACAGAGAAGCGGAGCACTGGGGGTGGAGGTGGAGGGGGGGGGGGGGGGGGTCCTTCCAGTGGCACCGCGGGCACACCGACACTGAGGCATCGCCGCTCTTCCCTACCCCGCTTCCCCTTTCTCCCACTCCATCCACCACCAGACCCCATCCAGCACACACACACACACGCACACGCACACGCGCACACGCACCCGCACACGCACACGCACACGCACACAAACATACACAAACAGACCGCATTGAGTGCTCACACAAGCACACACATAGACAGATAGACGCAAACACGCAGAGACAAACACAACATCGAATAGACAGACTTGGGCACCCATTGTTTACCCTACCTCCATTCCCCTTCCCCCCACATCTTTGACCTGCCCCGACACCCGGCCTACGGTGTCACGCTGCATCTGAGAGCACTTTCCGGGTGCCTTTCTGAGCAAATATGCACGGAACCTGCAGAGTTTTGGATCAAAAAGCCTCTCCACCCCCACTGTAAGCTGTCCATATAATGCTGTACATGTTTTTTCACTTCATTGCCTCCAGATATGTGTATGTGTGTGTGTATTTCTGCATTTGCGTGTATGTGTGTAACCGTGCATTTCTTCCTCAGTGCTGAGTGAGAAACAGTGCTACAATGTGCATGAGACGTGTAGGCCGGGCATGTATGAGAGCTTAATTAGAGAAAGCAGGGCTGTCAGAAGCATTAGAGAGAGGTAGACACTTAAGGGCATATGGTTTTAGTGCTATACCATCGGGTTGGAGAAAAACAAACATACCTCAACGCTGGCGGCTGTGCTAATGAAATCACTCTTGTTCTATCCTGCTGAGAGCAAACACAAATGTTTACAGACATCACAGTTTGCTCACCCGGGCTTGTGCACGGCAATGGACACAGCTTTGAACCGTGGTAGTGCAGTATCTTTGGTTGTGCTAGCTGGCACAACACATTGCATACAAAGAAATCTGTGTGTGTGTGAGTGTGGGTACATGAGAGAGAGAGAGAGAGTTTCCGTGTGTTTGAGTGAGTTTGTGTGTTTGAGACAGATAGTGTAATTGTGCACAATCTCATGTTTGCGTGTGTGTTGCATGTGAAAAACATAAAGCAAATAATAACTAGATGGTGATGATCTGTGACCAAATTCAATTGCAACATGCTGCCCACTAACTTAAACAGCTAAAGCTGATATCCTCTGATACCAAGGGCTGTAGATGTACAAAGCAAGATAGACTGTTTTCTACAATTGTTAATTATTTAATAAATATCCATGTATAATGCATTCCTAAAATACAGTACTACACAGCAAGCTAACAATGTCCTTAAATGCATGGAAATACATATTCTAACTGGAGAAGGTACGATGAAAATAAAACATTTAATAGGCCTTTCAATGGCATTTGAATTCGGAAGTTTGCGAAATGAGAAGCAAAGGGAATAACAGTTGACCAACAAACACAGCCAAGCTAATGTCGCGACGCGTAGGTGCATTTGTTTTAACCATCAATGGCACATTGCCACCATGCCAATTGAGGGCAATTAACATAATAATAGGAAAGAACAAAACACGTTTCGGCAGCTAGACATCACACGCCTTTAGGGAAATGGGCCGTCCACGACTCCGTCAGTGCAAAAAAGCAATCGTCTCATCTACGTCAATTAGGCCGAGGGATGACTGATTAATCGCTGGTATCCTGACATTGGTGGCATACCCATTGTCATAAACCATTCCCGGCTCTTTTGGCTGTCTCATTGGGCTTCTGAGTAGTCAGAGGCCATCAGAATGCCATTTTGAGATGCCTTTTTCGGGCGCTGTTGTGACATGTAACTAAACTTTCATAGATTGATTGGGTTTTAGCCTTAAGTAACGGGTTACATGGACAGATATGTTGACCAAATGTGAGCAGTTCTTCTTGCAGCTACATGTGGGACGTCTGAGGTGAAATGCAGGCTTTATAAATAGAGCAGGAAAAATCCCCAGGCCTCTCGTTTCAAAGTGACCGTTATTAGAACTAGTAAATGATTAAAACGACCCAGCTCGATTTATTTAAGGTAACTTCCGAATGCTATTATTCTTTATATGTTATTGTCAAATAAAATATGATTTTGTTATCGACAAAATAAAACCTGTGTGTAGTGTTAAAAGGACAGTTCATTCAAAAGCATGTGACCAATATAGTCCACATAGATCACATGCTATTGCTTCCTTGCAATTCAAAATGCTCCTCTTACGTTTGTCGAATTAAGTTGAGAATAGAGACAGGAACTGGAATCGTGTTAATAACTGGTCTGTGTAAGGGTTCGCCGAGGCCTCGCAATCATCCAAATACCGAGAGACAGGTCCTAGACGCCCGGGGCGGCTCTTGCGCCCTTCCCTTCAGCGGCACCGACCTCACAGCACGCCAAAGGGCTCCACCAGCCAGACTGGGCTTGTTAAATGGATCTCTTTATGTCAAAGGGTTATCATCAGAGGAAATAGAGCGGACGCTTTTCAAAGTTTAAAAATAATTTGGTGGATCACATATACTAGCGTGAAAGAAAAAAAGTTGTTAGTGATGGATATGATGCTATAATATTCATTCAATAGGCCATAACACTATTTTAATAGATTACATCTCACAATGTATTCATACAATGTGTTCGATTAACTCCTTAATGTAATGTTATAGCACTATCTTTACCAAAAGGCCAGTAAATGTCGGGTTACCCAGATTAAGTTTACTTTTAGGCTGGGACTGAGTTTGTCTGAAATTATATAAAAAAATGTGCTATCTCTTCTCGTCAAAAAGAATGTTGGGGAGAAAATTATTCTCAAATGTTACAACGCAGTGTAGGCTAGTTTATATCATATGGGATAATGACTTCAAACAAGTCAACTTCAAGCATAGATATGTGTTTTAATTATAAAGACATATAAACATTAGGCTATAAGAAATTCATGTTACAACACAACAAAATGCTTCGTCTGCAGGCCTATTGTTATCGTTACGTAACCAATATCATAATAGCCGTATTAGCAAGTATTTTTCCACAGATGTACATTACAATCATGTGAATTGTGCAATAACAAAAACAAACTCATCAATACATATTTTCAAAAAATATATTACATTAGTTATGAGCCTTTCAGCCCCTGTGGCAATAATACAGTCAGGGGAAATGCATCCATAATAAACAATGCTGCAATAAAACTTCTTAAAAGTCTAATCAAGTTTTTGTAAGATTGTAGTTACTTTCCGTTTTTTTAGAATGTTGCATAGTTTACACAAACCGGACAGTATAACATCCTAAACCTTTCTAAAGTATCAAACTACAGTATGATAAACTAATTTGAAACGGGACAGTCACAGGGTTCGCTATCTGAGACAAAACATGTTTAATTAGTAATTCTATATTGTAAACAGCATTTTGTTTTCAATTATGTTATTTTGTTAAATATGTATGACACATTGCAGCAGTTTTTTTAAACAGGATCAGAATTACGCATTTGACAAAAGTCTATATATTTTTTATTTTTTTAAATTTTTACCACAGAATGTGTTCAAATAATAATTTAGTGGGAATAGAGGTCGTTATGGATGCAGTTGGTAAAAAAAAGTTCAGGTATTGGCCCATTATAATCAATCAAGGCTTGTCATTGCAGTGTTTGAAGAGACTTGTAGCTGTTCCGGAGTACTTTTCGGCACAGGTGGCTAGAGCCGAGCCCGAGAACGGGTATACGGCTGCCTGTCCGAAGGGCGCTAGTGCAGTTGGCATTGGCGAAGTCATCCCCTGTCCCTGGTTTAAATATGCCACCAGTCGCCTCATCTCTTCTAAAGCCTGTGCCTGCATAAGAATATAGTTCTTGGCCAAGAGAAGAGTGGCAATTTTGGAGAGTTTTCTCACCGACGGGCTGTGAGCGTAGGGGATAACGGAGCGCAGGCCATCTAGTGCGTCGTTGAGGTCGTGCATCCGTCTCCTCTCACGAGCATTGATGCTGAGGCGCAGGGAACGCTGCTCCTTAGGCTTTTTTGAGAGGGGACCCCCGTGCTTGTCGTCGTCAAATCCTGAACCCCTTTTTCGAGACTCCAATGTGTCGAAGCCGTCATCGTCATCACTTGTTTGCTCACCACCGCTTTCGTTAGACTTAGCGGTCTGACCAGAAAGGAAATCGGCGGCTGGGGTGAGAGGGAAGCGGCCAGGACTTCCAGTGCCATGGTTAGGGCCAAAGCCGAATGCTCCTTGACCGTACCGCTGTGTGAGATCCAGGAGTGTGTCCTTGCTGATGGACTTTAGCAGGTTCTCTTCTCCGGCATTCATTTTCTTCAGAACAACTTATTCTACTCGGGAACTTTTGCTCAATTGTTTCGTTACAGGCAACTCGCGCAGATATCACTCAGAGATCCCTTTATCCACACACTTTTTCTTAACAGTGTGACTCCTCAAGTGACATGGAATTAATCTAAACGCAGTCGGCCTCTTCCTCTAGATGTATTCTATTTACTTCCTCGGTGCGCAAACGCCCCCCTTGCGCGCATACAGAACACTTCTCTATCTGTGTTGTGCAACGCGACGTTCAAACATGCGTAAAGACGCTCGGTTAAGAGTGGTGCGCTCTCTTCCTTGTTGGTTCCTCTCGTGCGTCTTGCCCTCGCCCTGGGCAGATTGTGACTCGCGCTCTATTCCAGTCGCGCGTTAGTATGAGCGCGAGGCCCGCCGGGATTATCTACCCGTCCAATCAGGGGGGCGTTTTAATTACTCGAGTTGAAAGCAGGTCTGCTTCTAATTTCAATGATCGTCACTTGGAACACAAACTGACATAAACTGCCTATATACTCAGACATGGAGGTCTTCTATGCCTAAATGTAAGGCTATTCTGAAAATTAAGAATGCATACTTTAACTTGGAGAACATATTAATTAGATTGGCGTCCTGACCAAACAATTCAGGGGAAAAGGAAATTATATTGTAAACACTTTCTGCTGGGGAACTAGATACATTCGCAATTTTCTTACACCTTTTCAACATGCGGAACTTGCTGTACTTTAGCGCTAAGTCTTGCGTTCTGCCCAGCCATAAGGAATGGCTACCTATTCATATCATAGTAAGGACGGAACTTTAGTACTTGGGGCAAAAACTAAAACTGCTGAACAAATTGCTCTTTCACAGCAAACACACAGTTGTGAATGAGACCAATAAAAGCGAAAAATCAGGACCATGGTCAACTCATGTGAAAAGCAATGAGCAACAGACAGGAAATATATTAGCAACCCCACAGTAGTTGGTAAAATTGCGTAACCTTGATGGACCCCAGATACTGGGTTTAGCAATAAAAATGAAGAACAAGGTGTGGTTTACTCACCGCAATGAGCTGTTAGCCGTAGACATAAGTAAAATGTAGCTCATCTCACTTTGACTTCCCCCATTTAAGACTTTATCATCTGTTCATGGCTGTGTTGCAACATTGACAACTTGACTTTTGAACATAGATATATAAGCCTAATTAAAAAGTCACTTGGAGTTTTAGCTAATCCAATGATGCATACATGTAGATAAAATTAGCAGAACGGCCTGAAGTTCCACTGTCCTGAGTGCCACGTTGTCGTTCTCATATAAACCACACTGTAAACCCTAACAACACAAACAAGGAGTAAGGCTCTTTATGTTGCCCTAAATTGCCAAATTTATATTGTAAAATACACTGTTATCTGTGATTTTATTATATATTTAACTATCAGGCCCACATACTGTAAGGCCATGAGACATGGCAGAACATTCACTTTACTATAATGCCTGGTCATCTTATTTTTGACTAATTGTTAATCCTTTAGTAGTATGAATGATGTTGCATGAATCATAAATAATTGATTGACAGAAACTTTGGATATCTATTTTAAAGTATATTTTCAAAGTTTTGTTTTCCTTGTTTTTATTTTTTTATTTTTTATTTTTTTTTATCAAATAGCCTATCGGGCCAGTCACATACTTTCATAAGTTGATCTTTTGCATTGTATTGTGTAGCTTGAGTTGTGAAAATGATTTAAAAAAAGACTGCCTCCCTGTGGTTAAACAAGCAAATTACGCTAATGTTTGCTCGACATCTCAAAAGTAGATCAGACAATGACGAGCAGAGAATGAATAGCTGCCGTTTTAGATTTGCAGTGTCGTGTCATATTTTTGCGTCAGTCACCTATCATTCAGCTGATTTAACTCATATGCAATTAGATTTTTCAATATTACCTTTAACATTACACTTGTAGATATTAAGTTAACCAGCAGGTTTATATTGTAGTTGCTGTAATGTGTCCATATGTGCCCATGATGTAGACAGTGCCCCCATGTGGAAGACAAAACAATGGCATCATTTTTTTTATATATAGGTTTAAAATTATAACTAGTGTATATATACACACTGTATGTAAATACATTGGCCTATACATATATGGGAACAATCTGGCAGAGTTTTCCTTTAACTCCACAATGGCACCGTGTGAATGATGCTAAATGTTTTTCAGCACATTTTTTACAGCTACTTGTAATATAGATTAAATTACCAATTATACTTAATTACATGACCTACATTCAACTTGTTATATTGAAACTTTAAAAGGTTAAGCACGGTGGAAAGTAGCCTATCGCCAGCGGATAGCAGAATTGTACAAAAAACTTGTGTTAATAAAGTGTCACATGCTGAGTGAAGACAAAAAACACAGCCAATGATCCTCTCACACTCACACACAAATGCTTGCACACATACTCAGAGAAGAACTCAAAGATGTGTAAGCAGAACAGAAAATGCACTTGTCTAAGCAGAACAGAGGCCATTGAACCCAGAGCTGCTTCTCATTACCATGGTAACCGTTGGCCTAGCTGCCCCACCACTTGGCAGTATGTGTCAGAGGCGTGTGAAGAGGCTGCAGTGGTAGTGTTTGACCACTGGGAGGCAATACAGTCCTAACTATGGCTGAACGGCGATAGCAAATTGTAGAAGACACAAAAAATGATGCATCGTCTCCCACAATTTCCATGGCTACTGATTCACTCTATTTACTCTTATCATTGCGTCCTTAAACTTACTCACTTATTTATTATTATTACTATTTACTGCTTAAAAATGACTTATTTGCATTTAATTCTTTACTCTTAGTATTAGTATTGTATGCACGTTGCAGAGTTGGCGGGAATACATTCCACTGTTGTTGTACTTGTATACTGACGTGACAAAACATAAAAAGCAAACTTGAACTTGAAACTCTCTGACAATAGAGTAGAGTCCTTGGTATTTTGTGTTCCATTAAATGCAACAGTATTATCAATATCACATTTCTGGTGACATTGCTGCTCTACTGTGACCTGAGACGATATATCTTAATATATTAATGTAAGGCAAGGCCTATTACTTGATCAAAGAGAATATAAGGCTCTCCCTCCCTCCTCCAAGATTCCCTGTTTCTCCCAACATATTTACCTCTCTCTCTCTCTCTCTCTCTCTCTCTCTCTCTCTCTCTCTCTCTCTCTCTCTCACACACACACACACACACTTCAAAGTGCTGCTCTGAGTAAAGATGGAGCAGGGTCCTTTGATCTCTCCCTGCCGATTCTGATTAATGCGTGGATTTACAGTGGAGACCTACAGGGACCCGGCAGCCATGACACCCTTCTGCTGCACTGGAATCTCACCCTCTCTCTCGCTCCTTCAGCCACCAATCACACGCCGCACTTTCGCTCACAGTCCAATCACAACACTTGTTCAAGGAACCATTCCGAAGATCAAAACCATTAGAAGCAATCCCCCACTCATGAACATATCACATCCAACCAAAACTCAGCAAATGACTAGGCACCTATCAGAGGTTCAAACATTACACCAATAAAGGACTTCATAGCTATAAATAGACAATGCCCTCAAGAGAAATGATACATTATGATTCCGTTTTCAACTATAAACGAAGAGTCGATGGGTTCATGTGTTTTAGTGAAGACTCGGTAGCAGTTAACCAATGCTAGTTAAGACACCTTTGTGGTGGTGGCAATACGTGGATGTTTGGTAGACGATAGCCGACCCATCAAGGGCAGGACAAGTCGAGAAGCCCTCATCAAGAGATGGCCGTGCACGCTTCATGAATTGCACCCATATTTCATCACATGTCCAGTCACCATGCAGGGCTCTTTTTTTCATATCCTGCACCCTACCCTATTTATCTATCTCTTCTTGTCCTTCTCTCTGTGTCTCTGTTTCCCTCTCTCATTCTCTCTCTCGCTCGCTCTCTCTCTCTCTGTAGTCTCTCCTCACTGCAGTGCAATGCAGAATTTTTGAAGGGAGGGTGTGGGGGTTGGCAGGGTGGAGATGGGCGGGGCTCCATGAATAATTGTTGAAGATATTTTTACTCTGACCCACTTTAGATCCCCATTCGCAACCCTTAAAGGTGCCGCAATCCTGCTTGGTCTCCCAAACTTCTGACAGTCACATATAAGTGGCTTGTGAAAGGCAAAAGAACTACGGTACTGTGCCCCAAAAAATTTTTACTTTTAAAGGAAAACAGAATCTGCTCTGTCTCCATGGCGATGAAAGGTCAACGGGGTTAGAAGTGATGTCTCTCTCCTGCACATCCCACCGAAACAGGAAAAAAAAAAAAAGAACAAGAACAAAGAGAGCTAACTGGTCACACTGCAGTGACATTCTGTCAAAATTGTCTTTTCAGACTTTTAAGCTACTCATCAAAAATAAATCAAAAATGTTTGTCGTCATCGATTAAAGTTCCTCTCCATTTGGGCAAACTGGTGATGCTCGTATGTGTCAAGGCTTAACAGACTACACAGCACAAAGCGAGGAAGTAAATAGATCGTCCTATGGGTGTGAACCCAGTGAACTGAGTCTTATTGTGTACGTTAGAGTGCGTGTGGATATGTAAAAGCGCCCGTCAAACGAGTTTTGCGGACTCTCTTTTCGTTCTTTATTTCCGTCTCTTTCTCTCCCCATTCTTCTTCCTATCTTTCTCTTTGTCTCACCCCAGCAATTTCTCTTTCTCTCTCTCTTTCTCTCTCTCCATCGCGCATGGAAGTTTTTCTCCTCCTCTGTAAGAAGTCAGCCAGAGTTTTCCTTCCAGGGTTTTCTTATTTTTTTTTTTTTGGCGGACAGGAAGTCCATATTTAATGAAGTGACTCTCTTGTTAAAACGCTTTTAAGTGCTCCTGTGCAAGGCTGCGGGCTGTAGGGGAGGCTGAGGCTTTTATTTATTCATTGGGCGGTTCAGTGCCTCCTCTCCGTTCTGGCTCTAGGAAGAAGGGAACGGATTAGAGGCGTAAGAGAGTGACCCCCCCCCCCCACACACACACACACACACACACACACACCAACACACACACACACTCCTTCACTGCTCCTGCCCTACTCCCCGGTCGGCCGTGTTCTCTCCCCCGGGGGACACCCCTGCGTCAGCCCGCATTAACATCCATCAGAGCACGCTCCTCTGGAGGACGACCACACTCTCTCGTCAGCACACACACACACACACACACACACACACACACACAAATAATCTTACCCGTGTGGGCATGCATATAGCCATGAACCCGGTTCTTGCCAACACACACACACACACACACACACACACACACAAACCCATCCGCAGTGGCCCACACACACAGAGTACAAGCGCTCTTCATAGTTCATGTCAGGAGTGAGTCATAGTAACAAAGCATCTAAGTCACTACTTTGGTGCCCCTCCCTGGAGCGACACTCCGCCTCACTTCGGCACACCCCACCACCCGGCTCCTGTTTTAACATGCTCCACCCTCAGATTGGAGGAGTTCGCGGGCCGTCCGGGGGAGCCCTGAGAGCCAGGCAGGCCCAGCGCTCCTCCACCGGATCACAAGCTCCATTAGTAGCAGCCGAAACTTGGAACAAGCACTTGAAGGCAGGCAGGCAGGCAGGGGGGCGGGCGGCCGGGGAGAGAGAGGAGAAACTTTTCTCCGATTGAAGCCTGAGATCATGTGTTATAATGATTCCTCTCGCTGAGTGAAGTTCTTGGGGAGGCTGCCTGCTCCCTCGTTAGCTGCCCGCGCCGGCGGAATAAGGAATGGCGGGATGAGAGGAGAATATCGTCGGCACCATAATGCCAGCTCCATCAAATCCAAATCAGTCCCTAACACTTGTGTCAGGCTCCTTGTTCCCCCCCAAAACGGAGCTCCTTTCGGGAAAGAAGTGTCCTTGTTTGTAGGAGCCACTTATCACTGTTGTCAATAGTAGAGGTAAATGTCATATTTCCACCGGGCGCAACGGAGCGGCATGAAACGCGACACGATTGCTGATCTCCAAAATGTGAATGTTGCATATTGAACATTAAGCATTAAGGAGCTGGGGGGGTTTGAAATATGTGCCTGTTTGCTTTTTTTGTTATCTTTTAGTGTGTATTTGTGTTGGAGAGTTTTTGTTAGTGTGTGCGCGTGTGTGTGTGTGTGTGTGTGTGTGTGTGTGTGTGTGTGTGTGTGTGTGTGTGTGTGTGTGTGTGTGTGTGTGTGAATCCTCACTGGAGGGCCCTTCTGTAACCATGAAGTGATGCCGATTTTTTTCTTTCCACAGCTCACTGCCTAATTCAGTGCTTTGACCTAGATTCCCAAAAATCAGGCACACGAGTGTTCACCAAAGAGAGATGTTGTCCTCTTAAATCATCCTCACGCACCCACATGTAGGCACACGACTGCACACAAAAATGTACATCGTGTACACAAACACACACAAAAACTTGCGCGCACACACAGACTCACACATACACACCACCCCCACTTAATTCAGATACATTTTAAATAAAGAGATTCAAAATGGAGGACAAGGCATAGCTGCTCCTTCTAACACCACCACACATTTAAGATGCCACACAGCGGACATGACAAACTCACTTTCCCACATCACTCTCCACTTTCCATTTTATTGAGCTGCTCTTTAGAACATTCTCAAACCAGATAGTTATTAGGGTCAGTTCCCTCCATATTAAATTTCTCTAATTCCCCTTTTCTCATTTCAGGGTTTCATCTTCCTCACTCTCATCTTCGAATCTTAAATCAAAATGAAATGCAAATTCTCTTTTTAACTACAAGTTCAAGCAAACTTATAATTGGATTCTTCCCCAAACTATAAAAGGGATGGTTATTTGTTTAATCTGTTCTACAACTGACAAAGAAATCTGCCTTTACAAATCTGTACTATCAGAGACAGAGGCAGACATACGTAAAGTGATGAATCTTGGCTTGGAAACTTTTGGTTTTCAGTAGGCTCTCTCTCACACCTGCACGCTCACTGCTCAACGAAATGGTTTTGAAAAAGAAATGCCACTTTTCCAAACACACACAACTCGCACACACAGAGCTCGAGGTAAACCGAGTGCAAAGTGAAGTGAGGACAGTCCTTGTTAGCATGAAGAAGGGTCTAATGGAATCATGCGGCGAGCCCAAACCAAGCTAGCCGAGTTAACATAATGAGTTGAGAATTAATTAGCCTCATAATGAGAGAGTGCACATCTGCCTGTTAACATGCGGTCACTGGGTTCCCTCAAGACCCATCCTTTCGCCTCGCTTCTCTCCCCTTTCCTCTGTTTCACCCTCTTCTGTGGCTAACTTTCTCGCCCACGTGTTTGCCAACCGCCTTGCAGACGTCAGCGAAGCGACCCCTCTCATTTCAGGATCGGTCGACTGGACAGGCGAAGATGTGCACGTAATATATATGCTGTAATTCAGGATACATCTCAGCTCAATGAAGCCGCTTGAAAGAGAGGCGCACGCGGCACACATGACACCTGAAACAATCGGGAAGAGACAAACAACATTGAGATGACGAAAGAACGAGAGGGAGAGACAGACGGCTTGAGAGAGCACCAGATGCTGTGTGGGAGTCTTATTTAATTGATGATATCACACCTCAGTCCCCCCCCCTCCCTCCCCTGTATCTATCTCTCTCTCACTCTCACTCACTCACACACACACACACACACACACACACACACACACACATACACACACACACACACACACACACACTATGCTTACCCTGTCACCTCCTTATCCTTCGGTGGCACCTTTCTCCTCCAGGTCCACCCATGTTCCCTCGTCTTCTCTCCCAATTTCTCCTCTCCCTCCATCTTGCTCCCTTGGGGGCACTGAGGCTTGCAGTATAGCAGCCAGGAAAAACACATCTCCAATCAATAGATACCACCAGGGGAGACACTTTAGTAGGAGAGCAATGCTCGCAACTGCTCGCCTGAAAAGGAAAAATGGGGGAAAAGGATGACAAATAATGTGTCTGGTATTTTTTTTTCTCTTTTCCAACCTGTCCGCTAACTCACAGGTAGAAATTGCTTCACATTCTATCTGCCAATTTCAACGAGTCTCATTAATTAGCGTCTCATTTGTAAATGCAAATGAGCTTAATTAAAAAATAGACCATCCTTTTGAGGGCTTCAAAGGGAGACGGTAGGGCCTAATCAAGAGGTTTGTTCAGCTGTGGCACTAATGAGACATATTTGGCCTTAACGAGGGAGCGTCGCCCTAATTTGTTTATGCTAATGATATGAAACAGTGCTTGTTCTTTTTGGTGTATCAGGGAATTGATCAGTCATATGTGAGCGTCTTGTACTTGCCGCGTTTCATTGAGCTCTGAAGTTTCCGAGGTGATGGGAGGCCTTTCTGGATTGTTTCACTAGGTTAATTGGTTTAATTAGCCTAATAGAGATCAGGCCTCTACGTCTTAATGTCAAGGCATGTGCTGGTTGGACATCCCTCCAAAGGCATTGCGGATGATTGCTTGATTCGAATTCATTAGCCATCATTTTATTTCAGACATATTTCCTAGTTTTGAATTCTCTGTTAACTGTGAACACGTGGATTATGTATGATCATGTTTGCGTCGGGGTGAGTATATTGTGTGCGTGCGTGCGTGCGCGCGCGCGCCTGTGAGTGACAGGGTTCTCTCTGTAATGTTTGTTCACCGTTGGCTGAGTGTGAGGCCGAGTGAGACGGAAGCGTGGCTGGCCTTCACTGATAACTGGGCACACTGAGTTTACACACACACACACACACACACACACACTTATTCATTTGAAGAAGGAGAGGAAATTGAAAGCACTGTCTCATCTTTTAATTGGACGGATGCTCTCCCTAGGGGGGGAAAACACACCTCAATAATTTTCGGCCATCGTACATCACGTTGATTTCTGGACAGATCCCAGCAAACCTCTCTGAAACAAATAGGGTTTGTGTCTGAAGATGTGTTTGTGTGCGCGGGGTTTGTTTTGTGCATAATTGAAAGAGAACTTGTTAGATTGGCGCATGTAGGTGTACAAATGTGCATGCATTTAAAGATAGTGTGAGAGAGAGGATTAGAGTCTCTTCGTGTTGGTGTCACTGTTTGTGGGAATATGTGTGAGACAAGCCAGCTGGCCCTGCAGTTCTCTGACAAACACACTGCTCCACTACACAGCAATAGGAGAACGGGACTGAATAAGTAAATTAGCCCGCCGGTCATTCAGAACTAATCTCTCATTAGGGAGGTGCTGTTTTTTAAACTCGAACCAGTCTAACTGTAAACGGTGACACCATGGCAGTTTATTTACGCGAACTTGCTGTTGTTCAGGGATTACTTAAGGATGGCTTTGGTGCCTGGGCATTGCATGGCGTCAGATTAGGGAGGAGATTTCTCCAATCAGAGAGCAGCCAGCCAAGACATATAAGCAATCTGATAGGAGGATACAAAAAGGGCTAGCGGTTCGCCTTGGCAAAGCCACGCCCACAGCTCTATCTGTGGCGCGTCTATGATTGGTAGAATATTACGCCAATGATATACTCTTCACCGTGTTACGTGAAGCCACGGCCTACAGTATAATGTGCCCAGGTATTTATATTGGTACAGAAATATCCACATTACAGTTGGACCGCTATTGATAAGCTCTCTGTGGATTTCATATAAATCTGTGAAACATGCAAGCGATCCTTGTTAATACACGCTATTAGCAACAAAATTCATCCTTAAAGCCAGTTTCAGCTGTATAAATAGGGAAATCCCCGAATGATGTACTTGTCAACAGCGATACACCTCAGACTTAAATTTAAAAAAGGACTCCAATAAAGACCTTGAAATATTCCCCTCGCCAATTAATCTCCATTCAATGACACACTGCTTTACTTAGCCAACCATTCAGTCTCCTCCGGCTGCCATAATTGTTCCAGTTAATTGCTTTTTAACTCTCTTTGATTACAAGGTCGGCCCAGAATGGCGCAAAGTTGTCTGCTCCTTACTCCCCGTCCCCTCCTCCCTCCTCCTTCTTTCCTCTTCTACCTCCCCCTACTCCTTCCACCTCCCTTCCTCCTCCATCGGGCTTCCTTTCAGCACCCGCGCCTCCAGCCCTCAGCATGGCCCCCTACGTCACCAGAGGTCGCACCATCCCTCCACGCCTGCACTCTTCT
Source organism: Aplochiton taeniatus (assembly GCA_017639675.1). Taxonomy (NCBI): domain Eukaryota; kingdom Metazoa; phylum Chordata; class Actinopteri; order Galaxiiformes; family Galaxiidae; genus Aplochiton; species Aplochiton taeniatus. Next base: position 26,579,974 of record CM030174.1, on the reverse strand, counting down.
CTTCTTCATCCTCAATCCCTTCCCCCCCCCCCCCCTCTCCTTACCCACCCCACACATATGAACATACACACATACACGTGCACGCACACACACACGACCCCGGCGATCCTGAACCTTGGTGCCCGGCTATCAGTCTGGGTGTAGATGTGATTTTCATGAGCCTATTCATCACAGTGACGTGTGCCTGTAATGATGCTAGTGAGGCGTGCTACGGTTCTGCTGTAATGAGGCCAGTCCACTCCCAGGCCCCAGCTCCCAGGTACAGCAGCCACCAGGAAAGGAGCCGAACAAGTAGCCCCCCCCCCCCCACCACCCCACCCCCACCCCATAGTAATCAAAGAAGCCTGGTCTCACACATGAACCCATTTTTTGTTCGCATGCTTGAGTCAGAGGAGGGATTTCCAAGACAGTTTGCGGTTTAAATGTTTATATTAAAAAGCCGGTTAATTCAAAATGATAGCCAACTGACAGTGAACTAGAATAAAAAAGGGTTCAAATATATATTTGGCAATTTTTTTAAGTAAGAAGTACGATTTTTGTAAAACAAAAAGCAGGAACGTGCATAGGTCATAACTGTATTTATACTGTAATAACAATACATTTTTTTTTAAATGCGTACTATAGCAGCAGTAAACACCTGTTCTAAACATTATATGGGATATTCCATTATGTCAAAAGGACAAGATCTTAAAATCTTCAAAAAGCAGGAAATGTGCCAACCTGCAATAGCCAACACTCTGCATTGAGGAAAACAGGGCAATTATTAGAAGTGTTTGCTGTGTTTGTATGTGTGTAAGTGTATTGTGTGTGTGTGTGTGTGGGTGTATGCTTTCGTATCAGTCTTCTCTCCTTCTTCAGCTAGCGCGAAGGCAACAAGGCCCCTCTCATTACTATACAGCAGTGCCTCAAACAAAGACTTGTGCACAAACAGTGGCGCGTGTTCAACACCGATAACCAAAGCAGCCTCTCATCTGAATTGGCTTGCAGGCCTTTTTATACGCATACACACACACACACACACACACACACACACACACGTAGACACAATTACGCTCACACACTCAAAGCCTCTTGCAGACACTGACACAGACCCACTCTCTCATCCTCTTCCCTGCAACCTTTTACGTTGAACGGAAAGCGATTACCGGATTACTCTGGAGCCGCAACTTGAATGGGCAATCGGGCTTTGCCTCGTCATCGCTCGCCTTTGTTCTCCGAGCCGAGAAGACCGGCACAAACAAAGTCCTTCGAACATCAAAACAGGGCAAACAACCGACACTGCAAACAGTGAAATAACCCATGAGATTCTATGGGGCCTCACAAGGCACCGCGGTATCAAGGCTCCCTGAGACCAGAGCAGGCGGTTGCCCCCTCTTCCATCGGCCTCCTGCAGGCTTTCATACCTGGCTGGCTCCATGCACTGCTGGGCTTAGAGGGGGCACTCTCTGTGGGGGAAGCACTGCCGACGTACGCACAGCCACGGACACACACACACACACACACACACACACACACACACTGACTGGTCCAGCAAACACCTACTCACTGGTACGCTGAGGACCAGGCTTCTTTTTGGGGGAGCGAGAGTGGGAGGTTGACACAGACTGAGCTGTAGGAGAGCCAATTGGAGGCCGGCCGTTCCAGCATCGATTCAGAATCTAAAGCGGCACTTCAGGTTGGGCCTCCCAAAGATCCGTCTTTTCCTCGCGTTATATTCTGTTGTCTCTTAAGCTCACGAGGAAGGCATCGTTTCTTCCCATCCATTCAATTCTATCTTTGGCAATCAAAGTGTGTGTGTGTGTGTGTGTGTGTGTGTGTGTGTGTGTGTGTGTGTGTGTGTGTGTGTGTGTGTGTGTGTGTGAGTGAGTGTGCACTTGGAACGATACAATGTGTTGGTAACATTTGCTTTGGCTTAAAAGGTTCCATCCCACCTCGTTCCACTGTATGTGTGCTAACGGATATCCAGCTAGCACCGACCCCTCCCGCTTAAGAGGACGCTGTGCGAGGAAATATATTTACAGATCAGGCAGCGCTAGTCTGTCATTCCTTGAACTGATAATGAGGGAGAAATACGGGGGAAGGAAGAAAACAAGGTAGAGGAGGAAGGGAGAGAGAGAGACGAGCCTGAAATATGCATGTCATCATGGCGGGGGTGATTGACAGGCCTCTGGTGAGCGTTCTCTGGATGTGTGTGAGACAGGCTTTTAATTGAGCTCCGCTGCCAATCAGCTCTCCTCGATGGCTACAGTGGTGGGTGTTCGCCACTTCAGAGGACGTACCGAGCTCCAAATTGACACGCTCTCGCGTGGATAAACACACACACTCACTCACTAAGAGACACACACACACACGCTGAGTGCGTCTTTGATCATCTTGCCAAAACTGCTCTCCCCGTGTTGTAATTAGGCCAAAGTTAAATAAGTGGGACCAGAGATCAAGGAGCTAGCTGTCCAATGTATGATCGTCTACATCAGGAGGTGTCAGTGTTTAATTAGTTACCAGCATTTCCGGGTGTGATCCTCCCTATCACTCATCCCTGGGAGAAAATGGTGCTGGGTCGACGCCCCACTGAGCGGCCCCCACACCGACCTTAACATGGTGTCCTGTCTCCTATCGACTGCTGCATTGACAGGGTGGCTGGCAGCAGCATGTGGCTTTTTCTCAACAACAATAAAATTCAACTAAGCTGGCCGTCTCTCTGTCTTTCCTTTTCTGTGAAGGGGAGGGATGTGGGGACGTTTTCTTCCTCTGACCTTGTGTCCGCGGTTGTTGTTTTCGTTCACAGCCTGGTTCTCGCGCCGCGCGTAACGAGACAAGGGGAGAGGTTTCATTACGTGGAGGGGGTTACGCCTCCGTAGCAAGAGCACAATGTCTTAATTCAACTGCGTCCAAGGTTCCATTAACATGCGCCGCAAGGGAAGGTCAAGATGGAACGAGACCGCGAGCAAACAGCACACTCCTATCGACGCAGGGCTACGACGAGCGATCCCACGCCGCTGTGTTGATACAGGATTTGTGCAGTGTTTCTCTGAAAGGGCCAAGGAGGTGACAGACACACAGGACAATTAAGGCGCTCTCTCGCTCCCCTTTGTGGCCTGGAAAGCTTGCTCCTTTCAGTCCATTTCCCGCTCCGCGTGGCGGACTGTGTGGCAGGCAGCCCACGGTGGAGGGATGTCCGCGTTTCCACTGCCTTCTCCTCCACCGCCTCCTCGCCATCCCGGGCTCCCCTTCATGAATAAACATCCCCCCTGCATTCCCCGAGTGCTGGCATGAAATGGTCACACTGCCCCTGGCACACGCAGGGCCATGGCGGAGGTAATGCCGCAATCATTATTCCACTGCAGTGGTCCCCACACAAGCATATTTCACCAATCCCGAGCCTCGCTCCCCTGGCTTTTGTTCGGCTGACTTAAACAAATGATGTCGCTGCTCGAAAGGCCGGCGCTCTACGGCCCCCCCCCCCCCCCCCCCCCCCCACCCCTCCCCTCCTTCCCTGTTAACACGGCAACCGTTGACACTGAAGCCCCCGACAAATTTACATAAGTGCACGCTTGAGTGGTACTGGCACCCCCAAATGGGTCCGGGGGAGGAAACAAAAAAAAAACGTCATGCTTTTTGGGAGAGAACGGGGTGAGGGCTCGTTCGCTTCCTCGCTTCTTTGCTTTTCTTTCGGCTGTGTCTTTCCCGTCCTCCCTCGGCCCTCCTCCCTTCTCCGGTCTCCGGCTCCGCCTTTCCCTGGGGGGTTCGGTGGTGGATGGGCTGCATTGAAAGAGGCCCGCGTGCCATGGCACTACCTTAGCTCGTAAACAGTCTGTTTGACGGTGCCAAGTTACACGCGCGCAAGCAAGTGCACTGTTGCGGTGGATGCTAATGGTTTGCATTAATTGGTATTACCTCTAGCTGCTATTGTCTTTTATTGTGGCTGCCGTTGAATCTACTGAGGCAGATTGTCGTCCCCGTGCTCTCATATCGCATGGCACCCGCTTCTGGTGCGCACAGTAAACGGTTATTATCGACAGGCCAATTCGATTGATCCATTTATTATATGCTATGACTTGTTGTTTGTTTCCCCGATGGCAACTGGAGCCGTCGTCAACGGCAGCTTGGCAACGTCCTTCCGACCGTCTTAGATAATCCCTGTGATGCTGCAACGTTACGAGAGACTGATCAAGCACCGACTGCTCCGCCACTTGACCTATCACGGGTGTCTGTTAGCATGTGCCAGCAGGGCTCAGAGACTCCCAGTGATCAAAGGGGTCCACATACGTTGCCAATGGCAACGTTAGTTATGGAGTGCTGGAGAGCAGGATGTTCGATGACGACGACGATGATTACGACGATCTTTCTACTTTGGGGGTCTAGATGTGTGTGTGTGTGTGTGTGCGTGTGTGTGTGTGTATACTATTCAAAGCGGTTAATCAAGCAGCCTACAGGGCCCCATCCCTTCTCTTTTTATGTGTCTAACCCCCCCCCCTTATCTCTTTCTCTCTCAGCGCCTTCTTATCACTCCCTTCTTTGATCACAGTACATCAATGTGAGGAATACATCCAGGATTTCTAATTGGGTTCCAATCACTTTGGGAGAAAGTTGTATTTGTTTTCCTACGTAATTCCCTTTCCCTGCACTTTGAGACTAGATTCGGCCAGTTGATAAAAGAGCACACAGCCCGATGCGTACGTCTGGTTATCCGCAGAAGACATTTACGCACATCTATGTGTGGACTCTGTCATGCCCGTAGGGTGTGGTAGGTGTCTGTGCAAAGGGTAGTTTCCACGGTGATGGATGCGGGTCGTCGCCATGGCGATAGATCCACGGGGGGTGCTGGCCGCCAAGGTCGCGGACCAAGGACAAGGCGCGAGTGATTGCAGCCACCCAGACAGGAAATCGAAGAGGAGCACACAGAGAGAGGGCTGTGGAAAAAAGGTGCAATTTCACCAGCCAAATTACCTGGAAGACGGAGGCGAGAAACACATCACACCCATAACAGCGTCAGGGATGGAGGGGGTGGGCAGGCGGCGGTCTGAGAGAGAAAAAGGGAAGATCTTTCCCTGAAACAACAGGAGCTGTGGTCTACGATGCCGAGTCCTCGACGGTGCTCAATATGTCTCAGACACATATGAGAAATATCATGCTCATACTCATTGAACTTGTGTGACACACTGCCTCCCCCGGCCCCCCAGAGTAACAATTACACCTTGACCAATTACACGTGTTACATTCTGTCGTCGTCCCACGTTGCACTGACCTCTTCTGAGGTGTGTTTTAAGCGTCTCCCTTCCAACGTTTTTTTATTTTGTATTATTATTATTTTTTATGTCTTCCCCAGTATGATTTATGAAGTGCTGTTTATTTCTACAACAAGAGAGATGTAGGCTCTGGCCAGGGATTATTGATTGGATTGTGCAACATGTTCCACTGCGGTACCGCCAACTGATTTCTCTCTCTCTCTCTCTCTCTCTCTCTCTCTCCCGCCCTGCCCTTTCTCTCTTTCTCTCGATCTGCCTCTACCCCCCCCCCCCCTCTCTCTCTCTCTCCCTCTTTCACACACTCTCTCTCTCTCTTTCACACTTTCTCTTTCTTTCACCCCTCCCCTCAGCTTTGTGACGGCTCTTTACAGTTTGAATTTGAAACGATTGTTTGTCAGGAGAAGTCTTTGCTGTGCACTGATCTTATGCTACTGTATGGGCGAGACTCCGAGCAAGACAAAGAAAGACGCTGAACAGAGACTGTGCACACGAAGCGACCATCCACGCTCTTTTTCTCTACAACTTATCCCTTTCTCCTTTCGTTTCGATAAGCTTCACTGGCACAAACTACTGTGCGGTAGCGAACACCAAAGCTTATCCCCAAATCCATTTTTTTCCTGACACACCCCACGTTCTCGCTCCACCCTAACCCTGTTTCTCGATGCAGAGGAGTGTGTGCGTTTGTGTTGTTTGTCAGCAGGTCTGATGTTGCTCCGTGTTGAATCATTAAGTCCACTGTGCCGCTGGGCCCTCTGCCTCATCGCACCTAATTAGGGCCTTTTTGTTTCCTATCAATTAACAGCGTAATTAAAACTAGTCCGGCCTCTGTTTACTCGCGGCCTGCTGATTCAGGGGAATTTGGAAAAAGAAGGTACAGATGTAGATACATATACAAACAGTTTTCACATGCACGCGCGCAAATAGACACAGACACACACACACACACACAATCTGTAATGTCCAGAGGGAGGCAGGGTTGGTCCTGCTGTTCAGGAACCACGTCTATATCTCCTCCCACCCTCCAATCTAATCCTATTGTTCTGTATGTTACTGTTGGATTCCAGTCCTTAGGAAGGAGACACAGACGCACTGCTGACGCTTCCCAGATTGACACTCGTCAGCATAAAGGGCATCACAGACTTCCTTTCACACATAGACACATCATCTCCGCATACAGTGAACACACCAACAACGCCCCCTTTAACCGGAGATACACCCCATCCACTTGTTACCATAGCAACTGCCTGTGAAAAACGGTGTGCGTGTGTGCGTGTGCGTGTGCGTGTGGGTGTCGGTGTGGGTGTGTGTGTGTGTGTGTGTGTGTGTGTGTGTGTAGCAGCAGGCCGAATCGAGAGAGAGAGAGAGAGATAGAGAGAGAGAGAGAGAGGTAAACGCGTATTGGTCTGTCACCTCATTGAGAGAGAGGAGATACAGTGCTACTGTACTCTTGACGCACGCACGCACACACACACACACACACACACACAAATGTCCGTCAGCTTTCACGTCCCTCACAAAGTCAGTTGGAGGCGTCATTGGCCGATGGAAGGCCAACTGTGGACGGCAGAAAAGCTCACCGGATCCTCTCCTGAGACGCTGCTGCGAGGGCTGCAGTTCTGGGGGCCTCTCTCTCTTTGTCCCAGCCGTGCTGCCCTCCCCGTCCCTCTCCGAGGTGAACACCCTGTCCTTGAGTGTGGTGAAGGATTACAGCAGCGCAGACCATGTGACCCTTATCCCCCGGACCCCCCCCAACGCCCCCACCCCTGCTCGTTCCTGTTTTCCGCTGCCGACCCTTCCCATCGGGTGCAGGCCATGCTCATCCCGGCCCGTACGTGGAGAACTGTGGCGTGAATCTGTGGCACACGCGCTGTCTACTCTTCAATGTGGCCCGTAAGCGCTCCGCTGTCGAATCCTACAGGGCATTTACCACCCGGGCAACGTTATTTATGATGCTATTTCTAGCAGTCCCAGCAGCGCTAGCTGTATGAGCAAGCTAGTGGTCTCAGTATTTGGCAGCCGAGAGCACGTGTACTGGGTGGCGGTGGTCTGTGGATGGTTGGCGTCCTGAAGAGAAGGCCCGAAATAAAGTATGGTCTGACTGGCTGAATTCTCTTCGGTTCGTACCCATGGAGGCTGTTTTAGTACTTCGTTTTTTCACTGGATCTATTTGTGCCAATGTGTTATATTTACAAGTGGCGCTGGCTTTCTCACAAACACTGTGCATTCTCATACTTCTCACGTTTATTGTGAATGCTTTTAGTAAGAGTGGGTAAAAAAAAATTGTGTGTGTGTGTGTATGTGTGTAAAGGTTTCTAGGCGTGTGGGATATGTGATATGTAAGTATTTTTGCAGACATTTCCGTCAGTGTCCGTGCATACAAATGCATTTTGGCATGTTTGTCATTGTGTGATTGCGCTGTCATGTGTACACTAAACGATTAAGCGTGATAAAGCGCCCACGACTGTCATTATCTGTCAGAGCCTGTCTAATGTGTGCCTGCGTTTATATAAGCGTGTGCGTATGTGTGTGTGCGTGTGTGTGCGTGCATTTATATAAGTGTGTGTGTGTGTCTGTGAGTGTGTTTTCTAAGCCAGTTTGTGTGCGTAAAGAGGGGGTTGAGTGAATCAGCAGCAGCCGCCCGGCACGTGCCGCCTGCTCCCCCAACTTCATTCCCCTTCAAATCCCCCCCTCCCTGCCCACCCTACCCCCACCTAGCAGCAGGCAGGGCCCCAGACGCCACCGTCAGCAGACGGAGCTGAAGACTGGGGGGATGGGAAGGGGCCGCAGGGAGGAGCGGGATGAGGGGATGGAGAGACCGGGTGGGGGTAGGGGGATTGGGCGGGGGGGTGGCAGGTGTTGGGAGAGCCGTGGCGCTCTGCTGATGACTGAGGAGGGAGGGCGAGGTGAGGAGAGGTGTAACGGAGGTGCAAAGAAGAGGAGATGGAGGTTGATGAAGCGAGGGCAAGGTCACACTGAGATGGTGGGAGGAGGACTGGCGACAAAGACTGGAGCTTCTGGGGGGGGGGGGGGGGGGACAGGGCAGGCAGGATATAGATGGACAGCGTCTGGGTGGTTTGGGAGCATGTCTGGGTTTTGTGGGGGTAGGGTTAGACTCTTTGTGTGTGTGTGTGTGTGTCTGGTGTGTGTGTGTTGGGGGGAAGGCGATAGAGGGTGTGTGCGTGTGTGTTGGCGATAGGGGTTAGAGGGTGTGTGTGCGTGTGTGTATAGGGGGGCTGTGAATTAGGTTTGGAGATCAGACAGCAGAAGTGTGGCCGTTTCGACGTGAACATTACATCAGCGGGGACACGTCTGCCTGCACCCGCCAGATAGGGAGGTGTGTGTGTGTGTGTGTGTGTGTTCGTGTGGCGCTCCGCCTTGCCTCATGAGACACGCGCTGTTGTTGGCGACCCCTGACCTTAAACAACCTTGAGCCTAGCAGAAGGCTGCAGATTTACCCCCAACAAAGGCTGATGGCGGGGCAGGGCCTGACCCCAATCCCAAACCCTGAACTCCGACCCCGGCGCCGCGCATGCTGCCGTCCCTCCCTCCGCCCCATCCAGCACACTCTGTCTACTGGAGACAATGAGCCGGTGGAAACACTGCAGTCATCCATCAAACACAGCAGAAAACCAATGCCGCAAAATAATATATGCAAATAGGGCACATAGAATTATGCTAATGCTTTTCAGTTGGACTCATTATGCAGGGGGGGGGGGGGGGGGGGGGGCACAAAAATACATTATATATATATATATATATATATATATATATATATATATATATACCCTAAATGATCACTAGGTGTTTGGAGCGCTAATGAAGAGAGAGTGTAATGAGAGACAGAAGGTGTGCACCGCAACATTTACGCGAGCGCGGGGCAAACGGCTAAACACGGCACGCGTGGCGGCGTCAGGTTGCCTTGTTTGCACAGCAGTTCGGTGCCGCTTCGTAAACACACGAGAACGGTGAAAAGATGTTCTGATCGTGCATGCGCAGGTGCGGCAGACATCTTGTTTGAAAAAGGTGCATTTTCTCCTGGCAATAGCAGCACATGAACAAATGGTAAGTCTAGTAGCTGGGGCAGTTTTTACAATAAAATCTAAAAAGGCTGTGTTGTTGTTTTTTTTTTTTATTTACACAGAACTGCACTGTGAACAGTAACTGATGTGGGTCGCTGTCTTACACGTCTTTGTACGCACGGCCCATGTCCAGATGGTTTTGTGTGTGTGGGTCTGTGTGTGAAGGCGTGTGTGTTTGCTTGGCAGCGAATGGACAAACACTGGCAAGTGAGTTCTGGGGTGACTTTGACCTGAAAGCCATTTTCCTGTGTAAACTACGGCAGCCATCGCTGGTCCTGACCTGGCACCTCTCTACCTTTCCCGGCCTCCTCGTCCTCCAGTCCCTGCCTCTTTCTCCTGCACCCTTCCATCTAAATCCCTACTCAATGCTCTGCGCCTCATCCGTCACCCCCATCCGTCATCGATCGAACTCTGTTTCATTTCCCATGAAAGAGTCCCCTTAATGCTGTCCACACACACCTCCTCACACAGGTCTCCGTTCAGAAGTTGCCCGTCCAAATGCGTTCTGTGGAGGCCAGTTTGTTTCTGTTCTCTCAGACCGCTGTGCAGGGGACATGATGCAGCCCCACAAACGAGATGGAAGACACCACAGCGTAAATGTCCTCCACCCCCCCACTCAACATGTAACGACAAGGAAAAGGATATTTGTCACCCCCTGGAATACTTGTTCGGTGATATTTAATGTCTGTCCTAACAAGGCTGGTGGAAATGTGTGCATACGACTCCACAAGAGGGTTGACATTTTCAGATTTTCTTTTTCGAGAGAGAGAGAGAGAGAGAGAGAGAGAGAGAGAGAGAGAGAGAGAGAGAGAGAGGCGGCGAAAGCGGCCTCTGGAGCCCATTCCTCTGCTAATCCTACACAGATTGGGCTTCAAAGCTATCTCAGCAAACTTTCGGGATTCATTGAAAATGTGATTGAAAAGACAAAAAGGGAGAGTGAGAGAGAGAGAGAGAGAGAGAGAGCGAGAGAGAGAGAACGAGAACCCTTTCACGCCTCTGGAAATCTGTCAAAGTAGTTTGGAATTCATGAATGTTTCTTGGGGAAGAGACACACATATACTTCGTTTCATAAAAGCAGAAAATGCAATACCCAGCTGACGAGCGCTCGCGCTACAGAATTCTCTTTGGCAACGCTTTGGTTGCATCAACAGTCGAACTTCAAACAGCACGGCAACACTGATGTGACTGACACATACCATGAGTGTTTTGTAAATACTTTGGCCATTTTCCTCCCCCGACATTGGGTCTATAGTTGCCTCCTGTCACAGTGCGGCTGTGACGAATATTCAAAAAGCATTCCCTCCAACTATCCAAGTGGAAGAATTTCTGGGGATTAGCACGGTTGGGGGAATAAACAAATATGACTTTTCGTAGCGCAGAGTGTGGCATTTTTTTAAACGAATGCGCCACCCTAACGCAGGTTTATGGCATGCCGGTTTTGTTGGCCTGTCTGCTTGATTGCGAGAGAATGAAGGTGTGTGTGGGTGTGGGTGTGGGTGTGGGTGTGAGAGTGTGGGTGTGGGTGTGGGTGAGAGAGTGTGTGTGTTTCCCCCACCTTCGCTCTGCCTTTTCCCTCCGACACGTCTCCCCTCTCGTCAGTAGTCAGCTCACGGCCCCTGCGAGGTTCTCATGCTATGGAGCAACTCATGCAGGCTGGGGAGGAGAGGGGGCTGGAGGTGGGAGCAGTGGGCCGGGTGACAGGGAAGCGTCTATGCCCGGACCGATGCAGCCTCTCCTGGGCTACCGGTCCCGCCTGCTGGGGCGATGCTACCCAGCTGCCAGAGACGTGCATAGATGAGCAACATCCACTCTTGTTACCATACTGTGTATGTGTGTGTGTGTTTGTTTGTGTGTGTGAGTGTGCTTGCGTGTAACTGTGTGTGTGTATTCATACATAAATATGTATGCGTTTGTATAAGTTCCACATAGAGCCCTTCCAATACTCACAGGATAGGAATCAACTCTTCACATAGCAACCAATATACACTAGCATATTATATACAATAGTAGTATACTTTAGTATATAATATGGTAATATATATATAATATATAGTATAATATAGTACAACAGTAATAATCATATTAGGTTACTTTAAGGCCAGCTTATTACGGTAAGATAATCGACCTCTCTGAGGTGGTGTTGTAGGTGAGGGGTCGGAGGTCAGGGTAGAGGTGCGGGGTCCTGGTGAGGTGACGCCAAAGGGTCAGGCAATGAGGCGCCGGGCCCCGTCAACGCTGCCCTGGAACCACATTACAGGGGAAGGAGCGAGCGCCAAGGAACGACGCTGTCATTAACCTCTAGCTGCGTTGTAAATCTAGAGCGGTTCACACAAATTAGCCCAGTCCCCACCCACGACGGCACTCCCAGGGCCCTCACTAGGTCCACTCCTGCATAAATCAAAAACAGAGGAGGGGGAGTTACTGTAGCAGACATTCCCTCTGAACACAAGCGCACACACAACAAAGCCCTTTTTATTAGTAGGGTTTTACAGCGAATCGTGTTAACTAAAGGAAGTTTGTTGTTCTAGGTTACCCCCTGGTGAATCATATATTTTGATCCTGACTGCCTACTCATCGGGATTTTCCTGATAATATGGGTTATTTTGCTAGGCTCGTCGAGGAGAGGAGAGAATAGTCCCACAAAAGAGATGGGTTATGCAATTCAAGAATTTAATTCTGATCAATGAAATACCAGTTACGTGTTTGCCGTAGATATAAAAACAGATCACACTCAATCAAAATTCTAGTAGTAGCCTGTCAGAATGTTCAAAAAAAGAAATGAAACAGCTAAATGTGTCCGTCTAAAACAACAAATTATCTTCGTGACTCATGGCCTAATTCCAAAGTGAATTTTCCAACTCGAGTGAGACTGACTCAACAACATGCTGACTCTTATGCACTACTAGTATCACCTTTAAAACCTTCTGATAACGGGCAAGGCCACTCTGTCCTCGTTGCCAGGCTGTGTTTCCGTCCGTGTCTGTGTGCGCTCTGAGGGATAGACAGCTGCCATATCCCTGCAGTCGGTCGGAGAGGAGAGGACATCTTGCATGCCGCTCCTAAAGGTGGAAAATATGGCAGGATGTCTTAGCCATCTGTCAGCAGAGCACGGCGTGCGCCTCCTCCACCGGCCACACAAAAGGGGAGCTTTCCTTGTCCTCCGGTGCTGCGGGTAAAACCTAGGCCCCCATTATCACTACGACGGCGCCTCCCAGCTCAAAGCCCGACTAGCCGAAGCTTTGTTCAACACAGGGGAACATAAGCTACGTACTGGGCCGCAGGGAAGGGAGCCATGTCTGCCTCCAACTGCCTTAGGTTTATTGAAGATGTGCACACCTACACACCGTACGTTTGAAGCAAAATGAGGAAATGTTGTTTGAGTTAACATGGTTGGTGTTTTTACTTTTCTCAAACTTCCCAAAATCCAAGCTAAATCCGCACACATATACTCACACACACACACATGCACACGCACACGCACACGCACACGCACACACACACACGCACACACAAACATGGTGAGCTTCATCCAGTGCCAGGTGCAGACATTTCCAGATAAGGTACTCCGGAGCTTGGAAGGCGGTCGATTTTCTATCATGGAATTTCATAATAAAGATAAACTGTCGTGCCAATCAAGGCGTTTCTTAAAGGTTCTCTTAAAAGCTGCGGCAGGACCTCGGTCTTCATCTCCAGCCTTTCCCCCCATCCCCCCCTGAATAATCTGACGCAGTCCTCCCAAACATCAGCCCAGCAATCTTCCTGTGTCTTCCTTCATCTCCTCCTAGAAAAGAAATGGGGGTGGTGGTGGAAGAAGGTCAGATTGTTGTCAGGAGGGGGATAAAGAGGGATAAAGGGAAGAAGAAGATCGATGGTGAAAATCTGAAAAGCTTCCTCCAGTCGCTCCCCAAGAACGGCAAAGCTGCAACAGCAGGGGAAGTGCAGTCCGGACTCTCTCGCTCGGGTGCTTCGGTTTGGGGCCGGCACTGGAGGGCAGAACGGACGAGGAGGGCATGGAGTCCCAGGTCGAGGGATGGCACAAAACCACATGGAGTGGAAAGCGTGCGGGCTGGCAGGAACTGCACGGTGCGTGTGCTTATGTGTAACACTGCAGAACATGGATGATAAATGTGTTGTCAGATTCATCCGCATTGGGTTGATTCAATAGTAAATGCAACCCATGACGGTAATATAATATATTTCAAAATGTTGAACGTTTAACCCACAACACAAAGGGACCCTGCGTGTCATCAAACGGTAAATGAATTGTGCAGCTCCCTGGGGAGGAGCCGGGCCGAGATGCAGAAGGGGTTTACCGTCATGGGGAACAGGGACGGAGGTCAAGGTCTAACCCTCAGTGTTCTCAACTCCACGTGCGTGTGTGTGTGTGTGTGTGTGTGTGTGTGTGTGTGTGTGTGTGTGTGTGAGTGTGTGTGTATGTATAGAGGCACCCCCCAGAACCCAGCAGTTTGGGGCCTCCAATCAGCCAGATTGTATGACTTGGGGGCCCTGTGACGCCACACATCCCTGCTCGGGAAGACAGCCTCTCAGGAAGCACACTTTTCAATTAAGCTAAGAGCCCAGGCTAGCACCCCCTCGGACCCTTCCTTAATGGACTATGTATGTACGGATGACTCGCGTCAATGACTTACGGCAAGGTCTTTCCTTTTAGTGGCGCTGTGGCATACAATACTGTGTGTGTGTGTGTGTGTGTGTGTGTGGGGGGGTTGTCATGTGTGTATGTGTGCGTGTGTTTATAGGTGTCTGTGTGCAAATGACTGCGTGCTGTACGGTTAGCAGTTACATCGTTTAAATCCCACTTTTTGGGCGAGCCAGTCAATCCATAACAAGTCAGCAGAGTATTATGGCCACGTTTTGGTACACATCCCTTCTCTGCCAGAGACACCCACGACCCCAAAAAAGCCCGGCGTTCGAAAACGACGGGTGAAGTGAAGTGCGCATTGTCTGCTTTCACTGTTGTACTGCTTATGCAATAGGTCCCTGGATACTGGGATGGGAATAAATACAAAAAAGAGTACGCCCCATCATTGCGGAGGGAAGACGGAGCAGCAGAGCGATTGGAGAACAAACACATCACAGAGGGGGAGACAGAGGGTGGGGGAGAGTGGGGAGACAGAGGGCGGGGGAGAGTGGGGAGACAGAGGGTGGGGGAGAGTGGGGAGACAGAGGGCGGGGGAGAGTGGGGAGACAGAGGGCGGGGGAGAGTGGGGAGACAGAGGGTGGGGGAGGGTGGGGAGACAGAGGGCAGGGGAGAGTCGGGTGGGGCTCGGGGGATGGGAAGAGGGAGAGGAACTCACGGGACACGAGAGCGGGAGAAAAAAGAGGGAGGAAGAGTCAGAGCAGAGATGACAGGGCAAAGGGAGTGAGGGAGAGAGGCCTGTTGCCAGGGAGGTGCAGCGGCAGAGAGAGCAAAGGAGGATTCTGGGGAGATGAGGCGAGAGAGAGAGAGAGAGAGAGAGAGAGAGAGAGAGAGAGAGAGAGAGAGAGAGAGAGAGAGAGAGAGAGAGAGAGAGAGAGAGAGAGAGAGAGAGAGAGAGAGAGAGAGAGAGAGAGAGAGAGAGAGAGAGGCGACCAAAGCGGCCTCTGGAGCGAGAGAGAATGAGAGAGAATGAGAGAGATGGAGGTTTTTTGGAGTTGGCAGATGGATTTAGAGCAGGGGGGAAGCTGTCTGATCCTGGCACAGTGTGGTGCACCTCTACCCTTTCCACTGTTATGCAACGCCTCGCTCCCCAAAACAGCTGGCGCTGAAGGGGGAGAGTCTTTTAACTGGAAACATCCGCGCCCCACTGACTTGTACTCCGGTCCAAAAGACAAAAACGAAATATTCTGAGGAGGAGACATAGACTTGCCTAACGAAGCGTTCAAATGTGAACAATACCTATGGTTGAGTCATCCATTTCCCAGATATGAAACGTTGAGTATCATGTACTTTATCGTGGGCTGTGTCAGAATGGAGTTCTTTTTTCTTTCAGT
Source organism: Aplochiton taeniatus (assembly GCA_017639675.1). NCBI lineage: Eukaryota > Metazoa > Chordata > Actinopteri > Galaxiiformes > Galaxiidae > Aplochiton > Aplochiton taeniatus. The sequence continues at coordinate 26,564,658 of CM030174.1, read as the reverse complement.
ATTCTTCAAATACCCCTTATGAACTGCCTCTGAACGCGGCACAGCTTGTTCATCACTATGAAAAAGAACACCGTGCATGTTCGAACCCAACCGAGAGCTGATTTAATTAGCTACACCCATTGTGAGTCCCTCTGACGGTGACTGTATGGAGTGTGCTCACCGCGGGTTCCCTCTGCAGCGCCGAACACTGCTGGAGTGCCACTCACCCAGTGCTGCGAGTGCCACTCAGCCCGACTTGCAGGGGGGTTAGAACAGTAGGTTCTACCCGTACCTGTTTATTTTCCCAGCCCAATCAGCTCAACCAGAGCTTGGTCACAAGCTGTGTGTGACCAGTCGCTTTCGGTGTGTCTTCCAGCGAATGCTGAGGGAGAAACCTGCAGCTGTGGGAGAGGTCGCCGCGAACTCTGTGTCCGATCTCTGTGGCACCTCGGCGATAGGTTCTTTCCGCTCTTCTCGGGTAAACAGCTCGTCCTGGTGGAGGTGAACTCCTGCTGCTACCACTGGAGTTCTGCCCTGGAGACCCGCTTTTGTGCCACTGATAACTGGTTAGAACAGCCGTATTTAGACAAAGAGAGAAAAAAGGAGACTTCTTATAATTTGTTGGTTTACAGCGTAATCATAAGGCCGGATTGGATTTGGTGTCCAGAGGCTGTGATTGGTATTATCTGGTGGTCAGCAAAAAAGACAACCAGCAGAAACGACTGAGAGAGAGGGATGAAGAGAAAGAGAGAGGGGGTGGGATGGGTTAATACAGCCTTTTTCTTTACTCTCTCTGAGTTAAATCACTGGCTGTCCCCTTTTCATTTAACTGCCTCATCAAAACACTCCACATATTTAATTCTCTGACTGCATAAGGCATCAAGGCGTATGCACTGACATGAAAGCATGCACACAAACCCACACACTCATGCACGTGAACACACACGCAAGTACGTGCACGTGCACACACAGACACACGCACACACTCACATGAGAATCTAAGGGAATTTTCAATCTCCTTCTCTGTCTTCCAGTTTAGCTTTGTGGAGAATGTTGACCAGGAATCGGGGAGAAGAGCCGGGTTGCTAGGAGACGGGTTGTGGTTGCCATGGTGAATTTAAGTGGAACAGCTGGTCCAATCAGCATAAAGTGCGGGCAGGCGGGGGGGAGAGCCAGAGAGGTTCATGCCAACACAGACAGACAGGAAGGAGAGGCTGCTGAGGCATGCCGGATGGACAGACGAGGAGAGTGTAGCGAGGAAATGAGAGTGAATCTTACCCTCCACCCAAGTGGTCTGCATGCACGTTTTTATTAGTGCATGATTGCAACAAGACAAACGTACCGTACAGGAATTTCAATGTGTGCTTTTATGGATTTTATAATGTGTGTTTGTGTGTGTGTGTGTGTGTGTGTGTGTGTGTGTGTGTGTGTGAGAGAGAGAGAGAGAGAGAGAGAGAGAGAGAGAGAGAGAGAGAGAGAGTGTTGTTTGTATGTCTTTGTGTGTGTGCGTGTGTGTGTGTGTGTAAGTGTTTTATGTAGTGTGTGTGTAGGGGGGCGGGTATTCTGCATTATCAAATTGAAAAGACCTTTGTGTAAACACGGACTGGAGAACGTACAGTGAGTGAATGCAAGGCGAACTAAACACTGAACCAGAGCAACTCGACCAAATCCATCAAACATGACAGACGAAAGCTTTCACACACAACAGGGACTCAACACACAGGAGGGCTTAGCACAGTTTACCATAGAGTAACACAGCCAGAATTCTGTAATTTATCTGTGGTTGGTTTTACAATGCAATCAGGCACACTGGAATTGAACGTGTACACACACGTTCTCTCTCTCAAGTACAAACATACAGGCACACACACAGTACACCCCACAAACTCTCACACCAAAGCACAGACACAGCAGAGGGATGTCACCGTAAGTTATTCTTCTGAAGGAGAAGTGCGTGTGGGTTCACATACTTTTTTTCAGTATGCTGCAGGACCATCATGTCACTGTGTATCCCGCGGCGCTCATAGACACACACGGCCACAAAATGGAACCTTACATTAAAACTGCATGACATACTAACACTCCCTGGACGAGGACGCGCAAACACACACCACCTTCTCAAAGAAGGACAAGCTCGCTCTTGAGGCGTCTCGCTTGAGCAAGCACAGAGGGGAGCGAGATGAGCCCGGGTCACTGTTGCTGTAACCAATCATGGCAGGCGCTCGTGTTGCTCATTCCCCTCAGCTGCAAGATTACGAGTCCTCCACAGTTTTTCCGGAATTGGCTTTTCATGCTTCTGACAGCAAAAATAAAATAACATTGAACCAGGGAATAGATAAATAAATGATATAGTACAGTTTGGAACGAACCAGCACAGAGTCACGTCACATGGCTCGGGTTAAAATACCACTAAATCCCTCCAAAAGCCCGAAATGAAATTGTGAGCAGATCAGAGCTACCGTTCTTGCAGGCCGAGCGAATAAGAATGTCGATTTTTTTTCTCTCTCTCTCTCTCTCTCTCTCTCTCTCTCTCTCTCTCTCTCTCTCTCTCTCTCTCTCTCTCTCTCTCTCTCTCTCTCCCTCTCTCTCGCGACACTCTTTATTCCCAGCCTGCATGCATGAATGCAGGACGGCCAGGGCTGTTTCCAGCCTGACCGTTCCCATTAGAATCACTTTCTGTCACACCTTCCTCCTGCCACTCACACAAAGCATGCTGGGAGGTATGGTTTCCAGGGTGACGGAAGAGCACCTTGCCTTGACAACGGAGGAGAACACTGAGATGGAGGAAATTAGCTCGCACCTCGTGTGTGTCCGTTTCTGTGGCAGTAACCACCCAGAAACCACAAGCGAACCAAGGCTCGGAACAATGCAGCTCACACGAGGAAAAACCAGCGTCCAAAAGTCGTATTTGTTTTTCATTTGTTGATCAATGCAAGACCTTTCCCATGCAGTGATTACACCCGCAGATTTTGTAGGCGCACCATTGAAACTGAAAGGCCAAAACAAGCTGCCGTATCTGGCTACCACAAGACTGTTCTCCCAGGGGGTCACAAGGAGTAGCACAGATAAATATCTCTCTCCAACACCGGGTACAATCTGATAAATGAGCCACGCTGCTTCCCACTCAGGCTGTGAATTAAAACTTCACACTCACTGCTCAATGCACCCTCCTCAAACTAGCCGTACACTCACAATCCCTCAGCACTCCGTCCCGGCAGACTGTGGCCCTAAGTGAACTTGTCACTCGGACACCTCCCATGGATTGTTCTAACACAATGGCGGAACAGAGATTGAACCCCATCCAAAACACGAGTGGAGGGAGGAAAACAATGGAGTAGCGTGTGCGCACACACACACACACACACACACACAGGCACGCACACACACACACACACACACCTTCCTGCACGGTTGGAAAGGATGCACTCGCTCACGCGCTGGAGGAAAGGGACGATGATGGGGAAGAGAGAGAAAGAGAGCAATAAAATAAAAAAGAAAATCGAGCAGGCGAGGGCGGGAAAGACGGCGAGCGGATCTGGAATTGTCTGTGTGGTTAGTGGTGTTTCCCTTTGGTCTGAGGCTTTAACAAGCTTATAATGGAGCCTCTTAAGGAGACGGCTAGGATCTCCTCCAAAACGAACTGATTTAGAGTGGCCGGGGCCCCTGTGGGCAATGGCCAAGTCCCCCTCCGTCCTCCTCCACCACAGCCACTGGCAGCCCTGGTGGCAAGCTGCACAGACCCACATTGTGTTTGTCTACTGAACCACAAACAATAGCAGTTTATAGCACAATAAAACACCACGAAGAGTCATTAATTGGATATAATAGCCAGGAATGATTGAGAGTGATTTAACACCTTTTGCTGAGAAGAGAAAAGAAAACGAAACGGGAGAGAAAAGGGGGGCAGAGGGACGCTGTAAAAGGAAGTGTAGGGAGGGAAACGCACTGACATCTCGGGTCCCCCTCTCTGTCACAACCCTTCTCTATCTCTCTCTCTCTCTCTCTCTCTCTCTCTCTCTCTTTTTCTCTTTTTCTCTCTCTCTCCCTCTTGTTCTCGCTCGCTCACACACACACAAACACACACACACACACGCGCAAACAGACACACAAGCACGTGCATTAAATGTGTCACCCCAATATTGCAGAAAATCACTTAAAATAAGTAGTAAATTAACATAATATTTTATTACGGTGCGTACTCTATTGGTCCTGAAATACTGATAAAGTCTGGGATTATGTGGATGAAGTTTGGTCAAAGAGACTGAAGTTTAATGAAAGAATTTTCTTTTTTTTATGTCAATTGTAATTTTCTACAAATGGAACAGCTGTGACATCAATGACTGCTGTAACACAGTAACACGAGCTGTTATTAGGCCGTGTGAGTGACACTAATAGGAAATGGCAGGGCCATGCATGAAAACTAAAACACAAACGATAGCTCTTTATCACTGAGGGCTATTTGGAAGACAAGCGTTATTGACAACGCAGGCATCACTGAAATAACAGACTCTGGACTCTCAGAGCAAATTATCCCCCCAACCCCCCTCTTGCAATCCTTAAAGATATTCAGTCGCCGTTTGCATTATCACTGCTCTTGTCTTTTTCTCACCCCCTTTTTTCTTGGACCTGTGCGTGGCTGAAAGGGAGCAGGGCCTAGCGTGTATGTACATAATTGGCACTTTATTGTCATATCAAATTCATATCAGCGCCAGGCCCTGAACGGCGAGGAACAATGAGAGGCCAGACAAAAGAGGCTTCTGCGCTCAGAGAGCAGCCCTGATAACCACAGCCCAGCCCAGTCAATAAAAGTAATCATCTCTAATCTGCTTATGGAGGATTTAAAGAGTTCCCTCACACACTCCGACTAGCCGACTAGCCCGCCTCTAGAACGGATCCTACTGTACCTACCTACTGTACAGGCTCACACTGGAGGAGAGAACAATGGCCGCCATGAAAACCCCTTGGCAGCGACCTCTGTCTCTCCGCAGACTAGACATCGAACAAAATATTCATCGGGAGCCCAACCTGAAAACAGCCTACATGGTGTGGTGTAATTTTTATGATTTCAAACTGGATTATGAAATGTGCGTTCTTAAAACAAAATTCTAAAAAAGAAATGAAAGTTATAGTCCAGTCATTTTGAAGTGGGTTTTATTTTAGTAAACGTACAGGTAATCTTTAGTTCGAAAAGCCAGAGTACACCAAACATCGGATGAAACATCGCACCAACGCATCCCTATCATAAATAATGTGTATGTCTGTGCGTCTGTTTGTTTGTGTGAATGTGTGTGTGTGTGTGTGTGTGTGTGGGGGGGGGGGGGGGGGGGGTTATACTGTACATTTTGACACATGGAAACATCTAAATGCTAAAAACTGTCAAAATACACATTACACAATACACAAATGCCCCATAAATAGACAAAATACAGAAATATATTATTTACTGACATACAGAAGTAATCCTGTCCAATTTACATTTATAACAAATGTCTACACTTTCAATCCATGACAATTTTTTTCACCACACTCAGTTTATTGTGGCCGGAATAAAATTTACAGCGATATTCTGTTGAAGTTGAATTAATTATCAAATCCTTATTAACTGGATATTTTCAATGTAATTATTAGAACACTCCCAGAAACGTTAATATAATAAGATAGCTTTAAAACTGATCACAAATAGTTGTATATGTCTAAACTAGACGCTTAGTACTACATATGTATATAATATAAACACACTCGATTCAACTTCCTTATTTGGCCATCAGGACGCGATGTAAAAAAAAAAAATGTCAGACTAGAGACAGGTCCTTGGTCTTTTTTCCTGCTCTCTGCAGGTTCTGAAACAAAAACAACAATCGACAGACAACAGAGCATTACTGCAATATTCTAATTTGCCTGGACATGTCACATAGGGCCCCCCCCCCCCCCCAGCTGAATTATAGGGTGCTGGTTTTTGTATCAAGGGTGAACCATTCAGAGTGACCACATGCATGCCATCCAAAATATGAGTTGATGTAATACTCCGGGCACCCGCCTGCGTCCTTCGGAGAAGATCTTGCATCACTCCTGACTACAGCTGTATGCAAAGCCTTTCTTCCCCAACGGCCGGCCTCTCGACAGGGGTCACATGCCCACTCAGTGGCGAGGGGTGGGGGATGGTACAGGTCAGAGAGGTACAACTATAGTCTTATCACGTCCGACTAAATACAAAAGCTTTCAATGTTTTTTGTCAGTGTTACTGTACCACATTTGAAATATGAGCTCAGAGGACACAATGTACAGCAGAAGATGAAAGGAAGCATGAAATTGCAGTTGTCAGGTCATTCAAAATCCGAGAGCCTTGGTCAGACATATACCAGATAATACACTCATCCATTCTGATGTAGTTCTTCATTTTTCAGCCATACACAAGGCATTAAGCTACATTTTAGTGAAATACATTGATGTGCTGTGTAATAAATTGATTCCAGAATCAGTCGTAATATTTCCCTCTTCCCAATTAGGCCTAGAGAAGTTTGTTTAAAGGGAGGGGTGAATTGCAAGGTGGCATGGTAAACTCACACCCATGCGCACGAGCATGCACACACGCACACCCACACACTCCCATACACTCCCACACACACACATGCACACCCAAACAAACAAAACAGACGAGCAGTATCTTGGTAAAGGCAGCTATTCAAGCCTTTGATGTACTGTTAAAGCGCACACATGGCCAAATATGTTTGTGTTCCAATGGTGCTTAAGTGTGTTAGAGTGAACGTGAGCGAGCACTTCTGTGAATGTTGGAGCGGGTGCAAACGTGTGCGAGTATGACTTAACCTCCAGTGGGTCCAATGATGCAAACAAAGGACTAGTCTGCCCAAAAGGCCTGTGTGCCCAAAGGCTGATTGAATGTGTATGTTTTTTTTTGTTGTTGTTGCTTCTATCCGAAAAGCTGACGGACTCAGTTTATAGGCAAACTCATGTTCAGTTGGAGTTTCTGTCACATGCACTTATTCCAGCTCGCTGTTTTTTCATCCAAACAGCTGTCTTTAGAATTTCTTTGATTTTACTCGTTTTCCCAATAGGAATGACCTAGGAAGATAGAAAGCGAGGCCCATTTCTACCCGCTGGATGTATCTGGGGCTGGTGCGTTGCTGTCTACTTCCTCCTCTTGACCGCTCAGATCGTTCTTAGAAACACACTCTACCAGTCAGGTATGGTATTGATAAAACGCTATGAAAACCCATGTCCTCATGTAAATAAAAAGTGGACTGGACAACCACCAACTGGCCCATCCAATCACACACACACACACACACACACACACACACACACACACACACACACACACACAAACACTTGGACACACACGACTGCAGAAATACACTCACACATGAGTACTTGCAATGCATGCACAACCCATCCTTACAAATAAATAATGTTTTCAACTGAACCCCCGAATTCACATATCAATCCCAGAGTGTCAGAGCATCGCTGATTTAAAATAATCCACAATGCATGCTCGGCTGTATCATTGATTTATTGTTGCTCTGCCTTCGTCACAGTCCAAAAGTCCTCATGCACACTTATGTTGGCCTGTAGGTATACCCTGAAGTTTCAACAGCATAGCACATTCAGGCAGACTAACATATTTTTAATCAGCAAAGCCTATATTGTCTTCCCGAGTTGCGGTCAAATCCATGCAAACCACTCAAACAACAAACAATTAGCCACATTTATCAGACAAGTGGAGGACCTTTATGTGAGTATTGAAGCTCAGCACTACTCAGGACATTTTCCACATTACTGGCCTGACAGTCTACGAGGTAGAGGGCAAATGCTATACATTGATTCATAAAATGTGCATTTGGAGGAGAACGAAAGATGATAATTTTAAACTTTTAAATCTTACATGATGTTATGTGGAAATAGTATTGGTTGTGTGTGTGTGTGTGTGTGTGTGTGTGTGTGTGTGTGTGTGTCTGTGTGTGTATGCGCACACGCTTGTTTCTATTTGTAATATTACATTAACTATCATAGGAGGACATTAACATGTTTTCCTTTCAAAATATTGTGTACAGAATTCATCATATTTATAAATTAATTTGATGGTTGTTCATTGTAAGGAAAGACATTGCTGGGATACAATAATTTATAGTACTGCTAGTATTTGTACATAGAATGTTAAACTGTATTTTATAGTAATTGAAAAATATTTGAAGAAGGCCTATCTTTTAAAATCTATTTCTTACCTCTATGTCCAAGTGGACTGCAAATGGGAATATTGCTGGCATGTAGGCTGCATTAAATGTAATGCATGAGTCCAAGAGGCAGAGAGGTAGGAGCATCAAGAACATACAGTACTCCTATAATCCTTTAGTCTCCACCCTCTTTCTATACTTTTTTACTCCCAACCATGCATGTGTGTAGCATAATGTCTAGCCTCGGGGTTTCCTCCCTTGTGTGTTTGTGTGTGTTTGTGTGTGTGATTGTGTCTGTGCATGTGTTGTGCGCGGGCGTTTGTGAGGGTGCCTGCGCGTGCATAAGCATAGGACTTTTGGTCAAGGCATGGTGTGCACGGTTTGACAGGGTGTTTGTTATTTTGCCGATTACCATTTCTTAGCGGTGGGGTGAAAGAGGGCCGGGCCCCTTGCATTCAAATCACTAGTTGGCTGCATGATCGTAGAGGACAGCTTACTAGGCCTCTTGAATTGTTCACCAGGAACAATAGATTCTTTTGTGAAGGTGTTTCTCTTTCTATTTGTGGACAATACTTGAGGGTTCTCCTGGCCCTGCACTTAAGAAATGTTTTCGAAATTGCACCTTTATATACCTCTCAAAACGCACATGGTGTAAAAACAAATGTTCGAGGTGGATTAAAACAGAGTAGCAAAGCAAAGTTGTTATTTTTTGCATTGATGGTTGTAAAAGAAAACGTTTCAAGTTTTAAAGGATACGTATCAGTTAAATATTATACAACCCGAGAATTCCATCGACTGCTAAATACCGTTCACTTTGGAATTGTACGCTGTAAAATACATATGCATATGCCGGGAAACCTGCTTAAAGTTTACAACCGGCACTTCTGGCCCTCTGATTATGTTTTAAATGAATGTGACGTTAAAAATAGACAGCAGGTTGGTTGTATGTGTGACCCTGGCTATAAGCTGTGCCTGTGCGTAACGAGCTTTACGCGCTGTCCTGCTCAGCGGGCCACGGCGCTGACCTCTACTTCCACTGGATGAATAGACCCATAAGCAGGGACCCAGCTGTGCCTATCCGGGCCTTCAACAGCATTTCGGACATTGGTATGATTTCCCTGGGAAAGTTGGCTTATCACTGGGGCACAATTCTTCAAGAAAAAGGGTCTATAAATACAATATTTCATTAAATGTACGATTTACTCTAATTCATATTTCTGCTATGTGTTTTGTGCTAAACTTTAACTGTTTACGAATTTAAAACAGAGGTAATTAAATTAAATGCAATTGCATTTATTTTGCACAGCCTACTATCAATCACATAAAAAACTTCAACATAGTTTTTGATTTATTTGTATCAATCCACACTATATAAAGCCTAGTAGGTTCCTTAAATTAACTATCTTTTTTTCCAGACCTATGTGCCACAGTAGATTGGAGCTCGTTTTGCTTGAGAAAAAGATTTTAGGTCTTTTTTATTTTGATAAGCCTATACCTATATATAATATATCAAATATTATATATATATATATATATATATATATATATATATATATATATATATATATATATATATATATATATATATATATATATATAAAATATTATATGTCCACATATGACAGTTCCATTTTCACCCAAACGCCTCAGCCCGAATGAATCCAAGTAGGTCCAATGGTTACTGACAACAATCTATAGGGTCCCTCCTATAAGCATTTACATATCCTACATACATGCTGAAAATAAAATAAGATATAGCGTTTTTTTTATTATTATTTGCTTTTCTAACTTAAGGCGCAGTGAAACGTCTCGCTCTGATCAGCCAAATTGCATGTTAAACTTAAAAAGTAGGCCTTGACGAGCGTCTAGTTTTGATGTTTGGTGGGCTGCTCTCATCTCTATTCACCTAGTCATACAGTCTTTTTGTGCTAACTGCAAAATGTAGTATTCCTTTGCAGTTTTTTAGAAAACGGTTATCTCTGGCTGTAATCATATAATATGGGACGTTGGGTAGCCTTTGTATATACACAGGTTATGATTGCATTAAATTGAAGATTTGTGCATTACACATTTCAGATTTCAAAAACGTATTAAACATTAAACGTAACATTTTAAACATCTAATGCACATGCATTCAGTTGGGGTTTTACTGTCTGATTAAATCTAGCAGGAGAGAAAACATTGCAAATTACCACATTCTATAGAAATGTTTTCTCCCCAAATATAACAGAAATCGTCACCAAACGTCGGTAATTTGATTCAAACGTACTAGAATATTTTCCCAGCATACCCCAAAAGTTCAGGGGGCCGCTTAGCGCACAACTGGGGCCGATTCCCCTCTCTCCTTTGTTGGGGCTATTGTCGGGGCTGCGTGTTGGGATTGGGGGTGTAATGAGGGGGCTTCGACCCCCCGATGGGGCTGCATTTGCTGTCCAAAGACCGTTAGACAGTGGCTGGATGAATAGGGCCTGGATGTCATTGTAATGCACCGGGACAACTCCCCCCTTCTTTCAGTTGAAGATGTGGAGGCCGCTCAGTTATGCATCCAAGGAGAGAAGACGAGAGAGAAAAGCCAACCCCTTCCACATTTAGCTGCTGTCTTTTTCTAGCTATCTTTAACCTGACTGTTGATCTTGGGGACTATTTTTACTCAGTAAGCCAAGGCTTTATTTGACGATATGTGGCGGTACATCCTATGAAGACCCAATGGAGACGTTTTCTTGCTGGAGGAAAAATTCCAAGTAGCCTTCAATATGTAAGAAAGGAAATCTGAACGTTAGTCGAGTGAAATCCCATACTTGTGGATCTTTACCGACCCATTCTATTGATATTACGTTTTATAAAATTACAAAAAAGATTCAATGTATTCTGGGGACATTTGTATTTGATGGGAGGTCACTTGTTTGGCAAATAGGGCGTGCAGAGGCTCTAAAGATTCACAAAGACTCTGAGGTTCTACCCGAATTGCACTAATCAAAGTGCAAACTAGATTGTTTTGAAATGTAGATTGGCTTGAAGCTCAGGTAGCAGGGACTCATTTGAAATAGCTAATAACTCTATTTAGTCGAAAATATCACATTTGCGATTCAATAGTGTCAAATAATTAATGCTAAAGAACTGCAGTTTCATCCTAAACAGCTTTGACGATCCGCCCTCTCAGTGTCTTTGTTCAATCAACAGTGGTTGAAAAGGACATGCATTAGCCTTACAGTGAAAATCTAATTATATTTTCTTCCGGTACAGCTATCGATGTATTTACTGAAGAATTTCTATATTACAAAGGAGGCTATATTATGTTAGTCTAAAGTCACAAAATAGTTCAAAAAGGCAAAATGATTGTATAGCATATACACGTGTATGAGAAATGGGCATGATTAACAAATGGCATTTATTTGGAATCGAAATAACTAATTAATATATATTATTGTTGGCTAAAAGAAAGACAATAACATATGTACATTAAATAAAATTCCCATTTGTGTGACATTCCTGTAGTTTGTCAATACCTCGGCATAACAATAGTATTTTGATCTAAAATAAATGTATCTAACAAGTAACGTTACAGCGTTTAACATTAAATGAATCTCGAGAGAAGGAAATTTAATTATTTAGGACTCATTCAAAGGCACTGGCCAATAAACAGTGGCATTGACCTAAAGGTCAGAGATTTACAATATATTCAGTGACTGTTCTTCAGTCGGTAGAAATAGCCTATACCACTCGTCTAGCTTGTGCTCTCGGCTAATCTGCATGAAGGCAATACCATTTGCCAATAGCAGGCCACCATTTTTTTGTCATCAGTTGGTCAGCTGATTGGAATAAAATAAGCTCTATAACACGGAAAGTTGTAACAAAAATTATTGGACAAACCACTTAACATATACAATTGTTTCATCTGGCAAAGACTTTATTTGCAAAATCTTAATCTGTCCCTCGTTTTCAGAGAGTTTATAAAAACCTTTGAATAACCTACATAAAAATATGAGCAAATGAAATGAAAGTGTTGCATTTTATGGCATAGCTTACAGTAAATATACATTTATTTGGATAAGTATATAGCCGTTATAGTTTTAGACAGCATAACCAGTGATTCTGCACAGTGCACGCATGACGCGTTGCAGAATGTCAGCCCCACGGTTTCAAGGACATTTCGCTGATGAGGATTTGGTTAATGGGGGAGAACTTGGGCCCGGGCCATGACGTCATTGTGTGCCGACGTAATCCTCTTGCGCTGAGCCCAATCAGCAGAGGCTCGCAATTGTCTGGGATGGGAAGAAGGGCGCTCTAATCCGTGAGACAGTGGATCACAGAGCCCGAGAGGGAAACGCATGCATCCAAGGCTGGATTGTGCCTGAAATGGGTCAGATTAAAAAGACACGGACGAGAAAGGAACGGGTTTCAGTACCTTACAGGCAATGTCGGAGCGTGAACCTACGGGGAGAAATACCCTTTTGCGAGGCTATAAAGAAGGCATTTTCACCAAAGACGCGAGAAAATAAGCTTCGCCGCAAATACTGTTTATAGGATGGTTTCGTAGGCAATGGGACGCAAAATAATTTCCCTTTTTAAAAATAGGCTAAATTGTCTAAATGTATCATAATTTGTCAGCAGATTAAGAGAAGAGGCATGGCGCGTTTTTTTGACGGAGGGCGTTGATTATGGACAAGTGGGGAACTGCATACAAGCCAAGTATAACGGAACGCATTCCGCTTTGAATAGGATGTATTCTAAGCAAATAATGTTATCGCGCTACATCCATTTTTTTGGGGCTTGTTTCTTGAATGGATACTTTGTATTTTTCTTTTCAGTTTTAGGCTACCAGGTTTGGAGATTGAATGGCTTTTAGAAAGGACAAAGGGAGGCTATATAGCTTATTTCTGGCATTCTGTGCAACGGGGCATGCCAACAGATGCGTAAAGGCACACGGCAGCTGTGTAGGTTACCAATTCAAGTACACTATAAGCTTTGTAGGCTATATTTTATTTTATGCGTAGCTGTCATAACGGTATGTTAACAGCTATATCTGCCTCGAACTGCTTTTTTTGTTTGTTTGTTTTAATTGTATGAGTATTTCAAAGCATTATTTGTGTGGAAATTTCACAGAAATACTGACACTGTAGTCTAAGCACAAATGTAAATGTAATGGTATATACATATGGAAGTGTGCTCCTGTTATTGTGCTACGGTAGAATTGACAGTGAGCTGTAGTGTGGCCTGCACCTTTTTTCGCTATCCCTCTCACTTTCATTCTATCTCTTTCTCTCAGTATGTTACTGCATGCAAATGTGTCATTAAAGCCCGTGTAGCCTATTTGCAGGCCTAGACGACTGGAGTAGCCAATTTAGCGTTAGTCCCAATTTGTTATGTCCTTAACAGGGGTTGGAGGTTATGCATGTAGATTATGCTTGTGTGAACAGACTTGTGTCATGAGAATGAGACAGCAACTGAGGGTTATTCTGAAAGGGTTATCGCTCTGCGTGTTCACAGCGGACCTTGATTTAATGTCCATACAATTAAGGCACGCGGTGAATGCCAAGAGAGGAATCTACAGCGTCACTTAGGTCTGCTAATGACATAGTGAAAAGCCTAGAGGCCTCCAAGAGTGGAGGTGGTGTTGGTGAGTGCGTGCGTGCATATGTTTACGCGTGCGCGTGTTTCATGCTCTGAGTGTGCGCAATGCGTAATTTAGTCACCCTTTTTAATCAACCATAGACATAGGCCTCTTTACAATTTAGTAAAGTATAGGCAAATGATAAACTCCTTATTTATTAATACAAACCACAACCATTTGCAACAAACATGTAAACTTGTTTAGCCATAACTACCATTGCAGATAGCTTTATGCAAAAATTGTAAGCACTTGCAGACTGAAGGGTTACAAGGCCAAATATTAGGTAGGCCTGGCTTAGGGTTAGGTGTATTTTTTTTTTCAAAATGTCTGGATGATGGTTACAGTGCATGGTTGATAGGCTTGGCCACAGACCGGTTCAATCTTTTTTAATTAATCGGGAGGAAGGGATTATGTCCTAAAATATGTTATGGCTACCCTTTCCTTTTAGTTCCGTTTGCCAGTGTTTACATGCTTATCTTAATATCCAGGCATCCAGTGTAAAGCCTAACTTTATTTTGTCTGGTCTGATAAAGGGTTATGGAGGATGCATACAATATCGTCACAAATATAATAGCTTTGGTCTCTTGACAAATGCTAACAACAATTTAGTGTGCTAACTAAAGCTTTAATTTATTAATCCAGACACATATGCAGTCATACGAGTATGTATATTAAATAGAAACTGTATGGACCAGAAGAAGATTATCTCCTTCTAGTTATTGTATAAGTAGTTAAGGAGGAAAATCCAAGTACTCATATCGCTTCCTAAATAGTTTAAGTAAAACGATATAGGTAGGCCTATATCCTAATAACAGAAAAAGGCAACGTTTGCCTATTTATGTGAGCTACTTATAGTTCAGCGAATAGAAACATTTACAGAAACTCAAAGATATGGACCTATTATTTGTGGACGGTTGGTTGGTGCACTATTAAGTTTTACCATGATATCTATAGATGTCCCTCAGACAATGGGTGACATATTTAGATCTATACTATGGGCTTTGTATTTTACTCAAAATTATTGAGTGAAGAAAAACTCGATTAAAGCTAGATCAGAAACGAATGGACCCACACTTTCAAATAATTATTTAGATTGCATGTTTAAGCAACTGGAGTTGAATTTTTTTTTTGTGTGTGTGTATGTGTGTGTGTGTGTGTGTTTGCGTGTACAGGCCTAACGTTGATTAAGGCCTGTCATTAGGACATACGCTCATATTGTCTTGGCTTTGGTAAGTAGATTTCTCAGTAAAACGAAAAGCCTGGACACTTTATAATCTATGTTGATTCTTGATATTAAAACATGGTTTATATTCCACGTTTGAAAATACACACCAAAGTAAGGCCTATGATGTCAGGATCTGCACCTCTGAAGGCAATTTGAAAATAATAATCAATTAGACCCAGCAGACCGTTTATTTTTTCATGTACAATAAATTATTTCTTGTATTCTGTGATTATAAATAAAAGCTGAGAAATCAATCGTTTTTATTTCGTTGTGTTGACTACTTTTTCCAAAAAGGATTTAGGGTAGCAGCGATCGCTGGTTGAGCAGAGCCTATACGCATTTAAAAGGACTAAACGAGTCACAATAAAGAGACCTGGGTCGCTATATTTACCCTGTAATTTCTCCCATGATGCGATTGGATATACAATTAGCAGCACTACATGTAGACCTCAATCATCTAGAAAAAAAAACTTAAATTAGACTATGTGTAGCCAACAGTAATAAATAACGGAAATTGTAAACATTCCTTGCTACCTAGCACTCCGCAAGAGCTCTCTCGTCAGAAACATACCCAAAATCAGCACCATGGAGAGCTCTCGTTAATTGCGGGGCTGTTTTGATCGTAGATCTGAGAGTGTTGATCAAATGAGAAATGTAGGGCCTATACTTTTTTTCCCCCTGAAGACGGTATTATGGAGGATTGCCAAACATGCTTCACAAGATGCTTTGGGGCTATTGTCCACTGCTATTGGTTGGTTTGTTGACCTACATGGATAATACCACGACACCGCGGCCGGAGAAAGAAATATGAAATTGTAAATGTTCAAAAACATAGGCTAAATTTAAAGTTAAATAACATCATCGAATGAATAAAGTCTACCTAATTAAGACAACCTTGGTGTAACTGGCATAACTACATTTTGAGCATCGACAAAGACTAAAACAACGTTTTTGCTGAATGGACAGTTTATTAAGGCTTACTTTGTCTGAACGTAAATATTAGAGTTAATATTTGTAAAGGTTGTTATTCCTACTACAGTGGCTATTTGTGTTGCAAACATGATAATTTTTCACCTTTAGTGTGTAATGTTATTGCTCCTTTAGTATAAATAAATACATATACTTTCTTAGACAACCAGATATATAGCTCTTGCAGCAAATGTCTAGACCTTTAACTCTAACTTGCATGTAAGCCCTGTGCTACTGGCACCACAACCATTTCATGCCTCTTGCGGCAAAGACACCAAAGGCTGTATCTCAAGTAGTTTGCTGTTCAACACGTTCCTGTCCATCTGATTAGGTTTGAAAGAGCAGAATAGCATGGAAACGTCTAAAGATGTTTATATTGCTCTCATATTACAATATTTTCAGGGATAAAGCAGAGGTGCTAGAAAATATGGCTGATTCAAAGTGAATGGATAAAAACAGGTATGTTTCAGTGAATGGCATAACAAGTATTGTGGTTAAACACATACACTAATAGAAGACAGTCCTGATATACTTCACGAAAATGTCTAATTTGGTACAAGAGTTAGTGAACTGTTTAATAGATTTCTTGGACTATTTATTTCCAAAATAGGTGATTTTGAACTAACATGTAAGGGAGGTAGATTGATTTGGTTTCATGTGGCCATCTTGCTAGTGTCTGTGCCAATACACACAAACACCCACACAGGTGATGCGAGAAGGTTCTACGGCTACAGGCTGATCCAAGCATAACCTCAATACCTAAACATCGAGAGTCATTCCAACAACCTATTAATTCACCTAGCTTATTCAGAATATTTCCTAACAGTAGATATAGCTCACGTGAGATCCTTTGACCGTTGCAGGAGAAGCAAGACTCAATTGACCTATGCTTCATTCAGACTTTTTTTTTTTTAGCAATGTGTGTTGTGCAACCAGTGACAAGAAGACAGAGGAAACAATAAAAGAAAACATTTTTCCAATCCCATCTCATTATAGCAGGTCATGGTATAAATCAGTTTAACAGGTAATACATGTTTTCAGTTACAAATTATTTAATTTTTCATAGATCTATTCTCAATAAATTTCCGTCTGAATGCATACTTGCTATTGAATTACCATAATATCAAATTAAGTGTTTCATTCTAAAACAAACTATATTTAGCAACAAAAAACACAGAAACCATATTTCATTCTTGTTTTTTCTTACGCTTGATAATAAATCAGTTACATTAATTTCAGGTTATACATTTTAAGCTTTCTCCATGACTATAGGCTCCTACGTTAAAGCTTAGCATTACGAAGGACATGATAGACTGAGCAAAACCAAATTTGAGAGGAAACTAAACAATAGGATTAAGACAGAATGATGGTGAATGGACAAAACAGTGTAGCCACCGCATTCCAAAAAAAAAAAAAAAGAAGAGCAACAACAACTCATTCAATGTAGAGGTTGCGTCATTACATTACTCTAATTTATAAAACAATTCATTTAAAATGGTGGATGCAACAATTCTCTCAAGACTGGATTGAGTAGACAAATAGAACCTCCTGATGAATCATACAAAACCTCTTCAAGTCTAACAGCGTTTATCAAAAGTAACCAAAGCAGCTGGGTGTGAGGGATGTCAATAGTACAATTTGTTTTGATTCAAATGGTGAGAGCTCCGGTTGTGGAGGACACATCAGCTATTTCCTTCCCAGAGGGCTTTGCATTTCCTCCCGTTGAAATGTCTCGAGTACTGTGTGACTTCACACGATCCCCGATTTCTCCAGCACTGTCACTGACGTAGAGCGGCTCTTTTGAGAAGTCATCAATAACTAGAGAACAAAAAACGTTAAGGCTCCAGAAAAGCAGGTTTCTGAACTGAAAATTGTCAGTAGTAAGCCAAAAAATAGATTTTTGTTGATCTGAATGAAAAATAGATAAACCACTCAAGTCTTATTATTATCATCATCGCACAGTTCCAAGTCCGACATTGCCTTTGGGATCCTCCAACCCTGTTGGCACAGTTTAACCTCTGAAGCATGGCAACACCGCCCCCCAATGGACAAATAGGGGTAAAACATCAGATCCTGATTGTACTGAAATATAAAGTGGCAGATTTGTTTCCTCCATGGTACAGTCAAACCCTGATTCGATTGGAAAAGAGAGAGAGGAGGGACAGGAGAGGACTAAAAAAAAAAAACCAGTCTGACGAGAGAAGAGCACAAGATGGAAAGAAGAACGCACAAAAATAAAGAAAGAGAAAAGAATCAAACGTAGAGTTTCGAGTGAAGAGTTCGGTGGCGGCTAGGTACTACATGATGTCAGCTTGTTATCTATCCCTGCACAAGAAGTGGGCAATATGTGGGGCGGAAACGACAAGTTTTGACGATGGCAGAGATTCACCGGGATTAAATAAAAAAAAAAAAAAAGGGCTTGTTGTTATTTTCTTCTTCTGTCTCTTAAATCAAAAGTTTCTAGTGTAACTGTTGATCAAGCCTTGGATAAATGTCTTCTATTGTTTATTCCTGTTTTGACGTTCCTGTGGAGGGGAGATCAAATAGAATATTTGAAATATTAAATACGGCATGGCATAATCCAAATTGCCTAGATTGTGAACACATTTTCATAAAAGCAACTTCAAGATGAGATGTGTAGTTGTTGAGAACCATTGCCTACCTGATCCAATCGAGATCGGTTCTGGATGGGAGCGGGCTCAAAGTTCTGTTGTCAAAGAGAGTAAGGGCGGAGAGAGAGAGAGAGAGAGAGAGAGAGAGAGTGAGTGAGGGCGGAGAGAGAGAGAGAGAGAGAGGTGGTCAGAAAAAAAACGTAATCGTTGAACACATTATAAAATGTCAGTCACAGAAATACAACACTTCACAAGGAATGAGCAGATGCAGTTCTCCATCAGATAACACAGGGTTGCAGAATCGCTATCCCAACGTCCCTAATATTGAAAGGGGTTGTTTTTACTACCGGATTATACATTGTCTGCTTTTGTCAAATTGTATATCTGGCAAACAAGCCCTGGACATCTTAAAAACGTCTTTAATTTTGATTGTTGCAGTCTGTTCTTGTAAAATGCAGTTTTGTATTGCTTTCTGGAGTATATCTGGTGTTGCGAGGCTAGAACGGTGGTTCAGAATAATAACGGATGTTTATATTAAACCCAAAAAAACAACCATAAAAAAAACCAGAAGGGCTTGGTGAATTATTTAACACAGTTAAACGCTCTGTTGGTAAAATGCCACCTAGACAAGTGGACATTTTTTCCAGTAGTTCCATAACTCTCTCTTCATACCGAGCTAAGGTATCATTCTCAACAGTTCATTTTAAAATAAAGGGGGCAGAGGCTTCAAAAGTTTAGCTAAAGATAGGCATTTTGATACACAGGGGTGCACATAGCTGGTGCGCATGCGTGGTCAAAATAAAAGGATGCATAGCAGATAATACAAAAAAGAACCAAAAGTTGAGGGACAGACTTACTGAAACATTAGGATTTTCTCCATACATAACTGGGAAGATAGCCATGCCCATAACACGTGTGTTAATGTTAATAGTTGCAAATTGTTTAACCTTTTGCCTTTCATCTTGATTAAGTGGATGTGTTTTTAGTTAGCAAGGTTAAACCATTAACTCCAGCAAATAGTTAGCATAACGTTACAACTAGCTTACATCTTTTCTCAGGTTTTAGCTTGTAGGATAACCATGCCGCAAAAAAGGTGAGTACCAAGAAGCATCTCCAGGTGCTCCCTTGAAAACCAGACCAAAAAGGTTATGTGCACCCCTGCGATAAAGGGGGTGAAGATATATAATATATGTGTGTGTATGAGTGTGTGTGTGTATGTATGTGTGTGTGTGTGTGTGTGCGTGCGTGCATGTGTTACAACTTCTAGATATAAGGAATAAAATACCCAATTTTCCCGTCTGTTTAAAAACGTAAAGGCAACGAAAAGTACACCGTGTTGTTTGTACAGAACGGGGTTTGAACGTTAGATGGCTGAACCTGGCAATTGAACCCACCTTACGACCCTCCTCCTCTTCCTCCTGCCTCTTCTCGTAGTGAGTGAAGTCGTCGAAGATGGAGGTGGTGTGTTTGTAGCTGGTGATGATCTTGAGCACCTGCTTGGCCTTCTCCAGGGGGACCTCCTGAGTGTCGCGGGAGTTGGTCACGGGCTTGTTGTCGTTGTTCTCCAGGCGGATGTGGCGCAGCTGGCTGTTGGGCACGTCCTTGACGAAGAGCCAGGCCACGTCGAACTTGCCCTTCCACTTGTCCTGCGCCCACACGCCCGCGCTGGTGCCGTAGTCCACGGGCGAGCGCATCTCCGCCACGCCGCAGAAGTGGCCGCTGCCGTTGACGCTGTACAGCAGGTAGACGGGCCCCTTGCCGCTCATGGCCCGGAAGGCGGAGTCCAGCCGCTTGTTGCCGTGCTCCGTGCTGCACCAGATGGAGTACTTGATGGAGCGGTGGATGTCGTCCTCGGAGTAGCTCTTGATGATGAACACCCGGCCGTTCTTCAGGTTCCACTCGAACTCCTTGGGGTTGTAGCTGTTGCCGGCGCGCAACTTGTCCAGCACGGGGTGGGACTCTCCGCAGGGTCCCAGGCCCGCGGCGCCCGGCGGACCCCCGTTTCCGCCGCCCACCATGCCCATCATGCCGCTGCCCTCCAGGCCTGGCACGCCCTGCCCGTAGCCCATGTTGCGGTTGCGCGGGGCGACCCAGCGGGTTTGGGGGGGTGGGGGTTGGGAGTGGTTCTGGTAGGGCTGAGGAGGGGGTGGGTGGTGCTGGTGGTGCGGGGGCTGGTGCTGCAAAGCCATGGGCTGCATCTGGGGCTGCACCATGGACTGAGGAGGTGGGGGCTGCATGGGGGCCTGCTGCATGGATAGCTGAGGGGGCATGGAATGGGAATGGGACATGGCTAAAGGGGGCTGCATGGGGGCCTGGGCCACTTTGCTCACGGGCCCCTTGTTGTCCCAGGTGCCGATGTCCATGTTGTGTTTGATCGGCGGCGGGGGCAGGGCTCCTCCTGGGATCAGGCCCGGCTTCACCTTGGCCTTGAGCTGCTGAGGCTTAGCGGGCTTGCTGGCGATGGCCGCCCAGGAGGTGGGTTTGGGCGGGGGCATTCCGATGGGGGTGCCCCCATTCCCCGTGGCCGTCATCGCCGGCCCGCCGATCACGGAGCCCACGGCCTTGACCCCTGAACCCTGTCCGTCGCCGCCGATCTTCAGGCCCACCATGCCCTGCTCCAGGCTGTTCATGCCGGGGGCCTTGTTGAGGGTGTCGCTGTGGAAGCCGGTGTGCCCGTCGGGCAGAAGGGTGCCCCCCAAAGAGCTGGGAGGGTAGCTGTAGCAGCCCCCGTAGGCTGAGCTCTGAGTCTGCTGGCCCTGGGAGCCGCTGGTGCCCCAGGCAGAGAAGGCCGGGTTCTCTGGGAAAAAGTTAAACCTGTGGGGGTAGATGCTGCTGCCCAGGCCCCCCGGCTGGCCAAACACCGTGTCCGGCATGAAATGGTGGTCTCCATTGGTCAAGGGTCCGTAGGGGGTCAGGTATGGGATGGGTGGGTCACCACCGGTGGACCAGGGGGCCTCGCTGAGCGGGTAGGGAAATCCAATAGAGGGGGCGTAGTAGCTGGACAGGTAGGGGTCGGTCATGGACTGGTAACTGTTGTTCTGTAACGATTGGAGAGAACAACATCACAAGGGTTAGCAGGAAGACAGAGATAATCACATAATCCAAGCACACCATTAGAAAGTGCTTCACTAAGCCACTTGATACAATGATGTGGGCACAAGCACTACACTAGTAGCCATGCTGTATAAGGAAGGAAAAGCAGGATTTTCAGCAATACCTGAGTTGATTGGCCAGTAAGGTACGGCTCAAAATCATTGTCGTGGATGGTCTCCTTCTGATGTAGCGAACCATTTTGCACTAAAACAGAACAGGACATCATCAGTGGCTGGATAATGCACATTACTAAGTATAGGCAATAAGCATGCATTAAAGAATGATAATGGTAAATCAAACAACGCTGCAGTAAAGGTCCCACATTTCATCTGGGACTGCACTTCGGGGTAGTCAACCAATATTGCTTGGCAAAATGTGTAAAACTGAGAGAAGCAACTCCCAGAAGATAAGGAACTGACATGAGATTAGATAGTGGGAGCGTGTATTGTGTCATCGTCCACAAATAAATCCTTAGGAGTCATCATGTTGGCGGGACTGACAGCCACCAGGGCCTGGAGTCAAAGGCCTTAGCCTGGATATGACTCGAGCAGTGAGTCAAAGCCTTCCCATAACTAAGCCTGATTTGACTCAATACCTACCCCACCAGTCGTTTACAGCCCCCTTCGCACTGGGGCAAAACCACTGAGTAAAAGCTGTGACTGCTGTTAGTTTGAATCCGTTAACATGGGTTACCTGACCTGCAGGGAGTTCCACAAGAGACTTTTCTGTAACAAGTGTGGTTTGAGTATGTCCAACAAAGCATCAACCCATGTTCAACATCCAGAGAAAAGCCCCAGGTTTGGTGTCTAAAGGCGGCAACCAACTGTCAGGCTAACTATGGGTAGCCAGTTATAACCACTCAATCATCAAAAACGTCAGAGGCCGATGTATTATTAAACAACTAAGGTGACAAACGCTTTGGCATATGTAGCCATAGACCCATGCTGAAATATTCAATCGCATTGTGACAGCATGTAAAGGGTGCTGTTTAGACAGATTTTTAAAGCATTACTTAAATTAAAGGACTTTTACTGACCTTTAGATCCTTGTCCCTTTGATCTCTGCATACCAGTTGAACCATGCCAATAGAAAAATACAACATTTAAAACCAGTTACTTCCAGTTGGAATTCACAGTTTAATTGCTACAGCAATTTCACATTATAGCTCGGCTTATGAAAATGGAAATATAGGAAACAGTGAATTTACAGATAGTCTTAGTCCTATAAACAAACGCACTACGCTTGTGGATTTGGCTGGCGAGCGGTTCCATAATGTAGATGAAGCCCTGCTGTACTGAACTAGCCAAAGAGAATGCTTTGGCCGGCAATAAAAGTTAGCGTTAACTTGTTGCCTGCGTAATGCTAAGTACACTTTTGAATGACGGTCATGCTATTGCGCTAAAACTTTTAACACGCTACAGTCATATCGGATTTAGTCGTGGGTCTAAGTAAGACAACCCTGCATGCATTCTTTGATGGAAAAACCCCAACTTCAAACATTAGCCTGGCCCGTACTGTGAAATTGCTGGTGTGAACTAGCTAACTTTGGCTAGCATCAAACCAAGCCATGGAATCATTGACGCCATTTCAACAATAGCTTTCCCATGTTCAATTGGTAAATAATACAGAATAACACATACTAACAACAATGTAAAATACGTGGCTTTTTTACGAGGATTTCGTGATGTCACATTTCAGAGCTAGCTAACGTTGGCTTACATCCCAGGAAATACTCTCAGCCCAATATTAAATGATTAACGTTAGCTAGCTGCTAGAAGATAAGCTGGAGGTGAGTCGCCCCTGGTACCTGAGGGTCAATGCTTGTGGCAGACATAATTCATTAAACAAGTCCCAGAATTCTCACGGAGCCTTGGCTGGACAATGAATTTGAAGTTCCGTGCTTTAAAACAAGTTCACGACTCAGTTAGCGAGCTAGCTTGCTAGCTGGGCTATGTCACGTAGTTTGGCTAGTGTTAGCGTTAGCTTGCTGTATTATTTCAACTGTCTGCACGTCAGCTAGCCAGCGATCCTCAGTTCAACTTCTTCAGTTCAAGTCGATCAGATCTCATTTAATGCTCCAATGTTAAATAAATCCCGGTGTTATTAATAGCCAGATCTTCTAGAATGTTGTGTAAAAGTCTGTCCACGTTCGCTTTAATGAGCGTGTCCTTTTTAATCCAGAGATCCCTCCTCAGTTATCGAGAAGCCCAGTCAACTTCCCCAATGGCTGCTCCATCCGGGATCTAAGACACGGATTTACGTCAACTACCTCCCGAGAAGGCAAAAAGTTAATCAAATCTATCAGGCACATTGTAGCAACGTATTCAAGGTTAAATAAATAACTGGACACTTTTTTAAATATATATTCAAACAGGTGGTTGTTGCTTAAGCTTTAAAGGACAATTTCAAATATAGGCCTACAGAGTTGACTTGCTGTAATCCAATTTACATATCAATTATTTTTTCAAGTGCATATCCCATATTTTGTAACACTACTAGGCCTACCTCAACTGCTAAACCTATAGGCTATTCGCCAGCAAAACCACACTGACTGCACTTTAATGGGTCAATGCAACAAACAACGTATTCATTATTTAATTGGAAAATTTGAATTTCCTAAAACATAATCCAACATGTGCTTTCGAAGAATAAAACAAAGTCTTCTCTTAAAATAAACATATGGGAATGTGTTAGTAGGCCTATTGTAAAGGTGCTATTGTAAAGTGCTTTTTGAATAATTTGTTACTTTACGTTTTTTCTTATTTTAAAATACTTGCCCGATTTGCAATTGCCATCGAATAATGCACTAAGATTGCAAAAAAAAAAATCAAGAAATACCTTAAACTGAAAACATGCACCGGGCAGCTAACAAGTAGGATCATGCAGGAAGGTGACAGCGTTTTTTTTTGGACTGGTGCATGCTTTTCAGTTTCAAGTTTTGTTCAAAATTGACAAATTCCACGGCCAGGACATCTCCCACCCTAATTTAGAGCCCTCCCAGGCGAGTTGTTATTACAGGCGAATCATGCCCCAGCTTTGATCGCTACTCGTGCTGGTAAAATATGATGGGTAAATTAGGTATTCACATGGTCATAGACGGTTCTGGAACGCTACCAGTGGTATACCCTACTGCGCAAGTCGTTGTTGTAGTGTACTGACTACCTTTCATGCGGCGCGCAACGGTCACCTGCAGTGCACAGTCCACTATGGAACGGAATAGGAATGACTGGCACTGGAATGGAGGAGAAAGAAAACATCACCAGCCCCAACATGACGGATGACAGGACTACGGTGCTCAACATTCTCGAGGAACCCCGGATGCGAGGCGAGGGAGACAGGCTTCGAACTTTCCAAAATTGGCCCTTTGACGCACCGGTCACCTCTGGAGATCTGGCCAGAGCGGGTTTCTTCTTCTTGGAGTGCGGGGATAAGGTTCAGTGTTTTTGTTGCGGGGGAATTCTGCGATACTGGGTCCATGGAGACAGTCCAACCATAGAGCATCAGAGGCACTTCCCAACTTGTAGTTTTATGCTTGGAACAGCTGTAGGCAATATTCCACTCTCCGTCGCTCCCGGATCCTCTGACTCCGTTGACGGACAACTTTTGAGTCAGCTCCAACGGATGACCGTGGATGACCAGGGAGCAGCCGGACAGGCTGTTTATCCCGAGATGGAGGCTGAGGAGTCCCGGCTTACTACT
The DNA here is from genome assembly GCA_017639675.1 of Aplochiton taeniatus. Taxonomy (NCBI): domain Eukaryota; kingdom Metazoa; phylum Chordata; class Actinopteri; order Galaxiiformes; family Galaxiidae; genus Aplochiton; species Aplochiton taeniatus. The sequence continues at coordinate 26,539,281 of CM030174.1, read as the reverse complement.
TTCCACAACTGGCCCACAGGTGCTTTGGTCCAGCCCAATGTTCTTGCCAGGGCAGGATTTTTCTATACAGGTGCGAACTGGTTCGGCAGTAGGCTATTCATATAATGCGTGCGTTGCCCCACTGGCTTTATTTAGTTAATTAATATAATTGAGGCCTGACTCATCTCTAAATTGGAAACTTAAAAACGGTTAATAATAGAATCGGAGCTATCGTGGAATGGTAGTCACCAGAGACGACTCTTTGTGATCGAGCTCAGGACATGGGACAATAGTCTCGCTGACTCGTAGTTGTGAACAGAAAAAACTGGACAGACCTAGGGCTGCATTACTGCCTAAAGGGGACGGTGCCACAATTACAAAATACAGCGTATGACATCACATAGCAGGTTATGTTTACGTTGGGATTAGGTTCTTGAAAATTAGGAAAACCGTAGTATAATTTAAGCCTTGTGTTTTTTATGTATGTATATATATATATATATATATATATATATATATATATATATAATGGAGTCTAATTTACAGGATTTTTGAGGTGCATTTATGTATTTGCTGCTGTGTGTGTGAGAGAAATTCAATTAGATAGGTATGCTAATGAATTGCTTACTGACACAATGGAAACACTTACATTATTTGACACCAATTTGTGTTTTCTTAGGCCATGGTGACAATGTCAAGTGTTTCTTCTGTGACGGAGGGCTAAGGAACTGGGAGACAGAGGACGACCCCTGGCAGGAACATGCCAAGTGGTTTCCACGGTAATGCCAGGGCACCCCCTTCAACTTTCAGAGACCTGCTTTGCAAGCATGCAGTATATATACAATCACTGTTTACACATACTTTCAAGCTTAGTCCTCCAATGAGCGTTCACGTCGGATGTGATATACTTAAGGGCTTTTTTTTTCCTCCTCAGCTGTGATTTCCTTATTCAGTCAAGAGGGCGTGAGTATGTCAGTAACATCCAGGACACTCACTTCCGTCCGGCGGAGAACCTGGTGAGTGCTCATCCCATGTCTAAATTGATCTGTTGACCCGTACGCTGATTCTGAATTGACCCTTTTATCCAGGCTAAAATGTTCTAGACCTATCAAAAATCAAGTCACTCACACATCCAGTGTTTAGAAGGGGTCCGTTTGAACGTTGACTGCTAAATATTATTTTGTTTTCTTGTGTATGGGGCTATATTCTAAGTTGTATTTCTGTTGACAGGGTGGATCCCAAACCCCCATAGCCAGAGAGATAAACTCAGGCAATGGTAAGTCCTAGTTAACCGGACACATGCATTAACAAACATTGAGATTCTTTTTACAAAAACATCTCTGCCACTGTCTCAAACTTTAAATGAAAAAGACTATTGCCTGGTTATAATCATGCGTGCACACACAGATTGCATCTATTGAATAATCCAAGGGAACAGAACTTCTAAATTATTTTACAGGATGATCTGGCTACTGGGTGCTCAATCCTGTTCTACAAACTAAATATTTTTGGGCCAACTTGTACTGTTAAATGGTTAAATGGTTAAATGTTTATGGTCCTGGGTCCTCACTAAATGATAGGATGGTTTTCTTTGTGAGCACTTCATCAGGATGTAATACCTCATGTTTACAAAACAAAGAGAGCTCCTTCCCCCATAATTTTTGCGGTAGCCATTTGTGAGGAACAAAGACATTGTTTTTGCGATTCGTAAATGCCCTCCTATTTCTCTAACCTGTTTGCTCCTTGTGTCTCCGCCCGCCTCTCCTCCCTCAGATGTGGTGGGGGGTGTGGGGGCCTCCTCCGCCATGCTGTCCCCCGTGGTGCAGACAGTGCTCCAGATGGGCTTTGAGGCTGGCATGGTGGAGAGCCTGGTGCAGACCAAGTACCTGCTAAGCGGCCAGCACTACACCTCTGTGTCGGGCCTGGTGACCGACATCCTGCAGGCTGAGGAGGAGGACAGGCAGAGGGGCCACCAGAGCAGAGGTACACAACCACCATAGAAACCAAACGCCCCCACCCCACCCACCACCTCTACCTTCTGAAGTCATACACGAAGTTCACTCACTGGTCACGTGTCGATACATCTTGAAAGCGTGAAAGTGAAAGAAATGTTGTCCAGGTGTTTGATCTTTGCGGACATTTTTTTGTTTGTTCCGTCAGAGCCTGAGGTGAGACAAGGACCAAGCACAGGAGGGGTCCGAACACAGACCCCCATCAAAGAGAAAGGTCAGTGTCCAACTGCAATATATTCATCCTTTTGTGCTTGTGTAAAACATGTCGTTTTACTTTACAATGCTTGATTTGAACCCCGTTTTTGATAGCGTAATAACTGAGGCAGCCTTTCTTCTGTTTTTACGTGACATGAGTTCTCGACGACGAGTGTCACTGAACGTGTTGAATCATCTTTTGGTCGACGTGTGTGTGTGTGTGTGTGTGTGTGTGTGTGTGTGTATTCAGCAGTGGGACAGGGCAGCCCCGAAGAGCTGCTGAGAAAGCTGCAGGAAGAGAGGACCTGCAAGGTGTGCATGGACAAGTCGGTCTCCATCGTCTTCATTCCCTGCGGTCACCTCGTGGTGTGCAGCGACTGTGCTGCCAGCCTGCGCCACTGCCCCATCTGCAGGGCCATCATCCGGGGCAGCGTCCGCGCCTTCATGTCCTAAGAGAAACCTTCCTGGACAGAGCAGCATGGATACACTGTATTAGTGTCCACCTTGAAGCCTGGGTTGTTGTCACTTTTGCAACTGCAGTATTTTTCGAAAACAAATGATCTTGATAGGCACGTGTTTTGGGCTAATATTGTTGAATTAAATAAGATTCTTATGATTATTGTGTATTTTGTGATTTGTTTTATATTAAACAGACTTAAAAAGTAGCCCCCTATATTTATGTAACACTCAAAGAAGGATACGTTCATTAAAAGGGCACATTTTATTAACAAACAGCTATTTACAATGGAACACAAAAGCACAGGTTTGGACAAATAGGATTACACTATCAGGTCACATGAGGGGTGTGGCTACAGAGGGCACAAAATAAAGGAGGTACGTACAAAAAGCTCTTTCCCACTTGTCTATACAAAGAAACAGAATTATCTACAAACGGGTGGACTGTTTTTCCGTGGTCTCCAGCACATACACAGCCATAATAGGTTCCAATCACATCCTGTCAGTATGAAAGGATGCGGTGCACTGGGAAGAAGACCTATTCTCATAGGATAGATTGCATTAATTCAAATCTGCGTTATATCAGAGTATGAAGAGAGAGTATGCGTTTTCAATCCCTTTACGAACTCGACTAGTTGTGGCTGCAGTATGCAACGATGCATGTATCAACAGACCTAAATTACAGTATTGCATCTTGCAAATAGAACAGCTAAAAACACGCAGTACTGACTGGGGACCATGCCTTTTCTACAGTGCCACAACCATTGAGCAGAGTTAGAAAATAATTAGAAGTTAAACAACCTGATTCCCAAGAAGTCAACACAATCACTGTTAGAAAAAACCTCAGAAAGTTTAGGAGACATAAGTGATATAGTTACAAAAGTTGGCTGGCTGGCAGTGGAGCATAATGACTATGTGGGAGTAAGAAAATCACATAGAACAATTAGTTGTGGCTAAGACGAAAAACAACCAAACTAGACTAGATGCGTTGTTTCTGTTCAAGGCTCATTTGACAAGTAAAAAGCATATGACAAAAACAATATCATTCATATATCACAGCAGGCAAGACATATTGCACACAGATACATGATAAACATCTTTTGAATTTAAAAGATGACGTTGATTTTTTTTTCCTTCTTGCCGACAAAGTAAGTTTTGTTGAACATGTACACATGGAGAACGGTGCAGGGAGAAACATTGGACTTCCGTACAGTGCCACCAATTCATTCATGCATATTATTAGTTTGATATCTCGTGCCAGACAAAAAAGAGAATATTTAGCAATAGCTTTCTCTTACCCTGTCCTGTTCAGCACCAGGGGGCAGTAGTGACTAACAAGAGCAGTGAGGCCACAGGGACCCACTGGGCAGGAGGATAAAATAAGAGCTTACAGTCCCAGTACGGCGCCACTTGCTAAATACACTCAACCTAATCAAATAGCATGGACAGAGTGTTATGGATTGGAATAAAGAGTTATATCTCAAAAGGAAGTTGCTGAACATTAGAAGATTAGTTACATTAGGGCCAGTCAGTGTGAGCAACCAGTTCAAAACAGTTATGTAAATCAAGTATTATTGCCACATCCACAATTATACAAACCCATTAAGCATGCTATGCAAGAAACTATGAAAAGAAACACAGTAGACTTATTGATATCTTTGTAAATACCTGTTTTGTTACATGTTGTTTTGATTTATGCTAAATATTTGTGCTACTTATACACAAGACACTCAATTCTATATTTGTTTTGTATGGAACTTGGACAGTAAAACAATCTTATTTCACATTTATTGGTGTATTGTTTGAAATATACAGTTTTCAGTCTCCATTCGGAGTGTGTGTTGTTGAAAATGACCTGTCAGGGCTTATGACCACAAGTAATCCCCATTAAATGTCAATTGCAGTTACTGGAAGGTTAACCATTTCACACAGTATGAAAACACTCTTCCAACCTGCACATTTCTGTCCACAACAAAATAAATACTGATTTAGATGGGGTACAAAATGTCACAGAAGCAAGCAAAAATAAACAACATCTAATGCCAGGGCCTGCATTTGAACATTTTGCTCTGCCACTCTCCCACATACTCTTTCTCGCTACGGTAGCTAGCTAGTTAGTTTTCATTTCAAACACTGACTGAAAATATTTGTCTGTCCCACTTTTTCCCAGGTTCTATTTTTGACGGCAGCCGGCCCTGTCGGTTTGGCTGCTTTGTTTCCAGAACCCCACCCTCCCCACCTTCTTCCTGTTTTGCTTGCGTGTTTATGTGCACGGATCCTGCTGCCTACGGTAAACAGGCAGCAAACAATAGCCCGATCCACAGCGCCACTGTAATTCAGCCCTACAGTAACACTCCGACCACAAAGCCCTCTGGGACGGACGGCCACAGAATCACTGAGAGGAAGAGCAACGCGATATGAGTAAGCGAACGTCATCTAAAACTGACCCCTATACGTGTTCTACACAAAAGCAGACTGACTGAGATTCAGATTCGAATCCTGACAAGAGTAGTGGACTGTGGTCTGACTTTTGTGTTGAAGCACAAACGCTAAACAATTGATAGAACTTATATTTTCAAGTAGACTAGCGTTTCTTACGCTGTAATACACCCCCCCCCCCCTGACCCACCCTACCCTCTTTAATCCTACCAAAGATAATTGACCTTAACTGGGAACTCTAGGCTTTTCCGGGACGCAGCGCACCAGTAAATTACTTGTTATAATGGAGATGGAAGTCGAGGAATGTCTGGTGTGCCTCAGAGGACTCTGGGACTGTTTGTTGGAGCAGCCATTTTGTTTCCACAGATATCTGCTGTGTCGCCTCCCCCCTGGACATGCTTCTATCTACGTAGACCTAGAGAAGACAGATAGATAAAGTTGGGTCACTGGTATGTGGACAATGTCTTATGAGGTACTGCCATGCACACATATGAAAACACACACAGGCTTCTGTAACTGCTGTGAGGTAGAGCAGAACCCCCCCCCCCCCCGCCCTATCTCTCTCATTAGAAAACAGGGCTGATTGAATTGTCAAGAGACATGTCCTGCAGGCTAATAATATATTCATTTCCATTTGGGCTGAGAATTATTAAATGCCTACCATGGCACCTTGTTAATAAGTTCTCTGCATAATTCAATAGAGGAATCTGATGTCGGATAGGAGCATTTTTAAAAGGCTGCGGGAATTGCATCCCTGTTCTTTCACACACACACACACACACACACACACACACACACACACACACACACACACACACACACACACACACACACTTACACAACACACTTACACAACACACTACACTTAAGAAACCGTCTAGTAGGTTTAAATATGCTGTTTACACCAGAGCCTCCAGAGTGCTTCTCAAAATACTGAGGTGACAGCTCCACAATCCCCATAGCTGGGAATTGCAGAGTTCAAAATCTCTACTGTAACTGCAGTGAACTTGGCAAGGCAAGGATCCAAAGGCAAGGAAATGTAATGTGTGATACAACATGAAACGCAGTTTCCATTTGGGAAACGGGCGTGACTTAACGCATAGGCCACAAACAGGCTACCAGAGGAGCACAGACACAACGGAGACGTTTGTAGACATACATGCCTGACCACAGACAAGCATAGAAGCACATGGGCTTTCACCAGGACAAACACTCAAAATAAAACGGACAGGCCACACTTGCTTGCGTACGTCCATACTTACAGATACATGGGCTTTAAGAGGAGATGGGATGGTTTCTCATTGACATGGTAGAGGGGATATGGGTCAAATCCACCAATAAAATCAACTGAAAACAAAGGATTAGATGCCACAAATTAAAATGTAAATCAAAACAGACCATGACAGACGGAATGAGAAAAAAAAAAAAGAAACGAGTCAAAACTGTGACATTAAGATGAGTCGGAGGACAGAGACACCATTTGAAAGAAACAATGAATGACAAATGAAAGTTAATCAGCACGATGGCAGAATTGTGTCTGTGTGTGCGCGAGGGCGTAACGGCCATGGATCCTCCAAGTGCCTTTAAAGGTGGGGAGGTATTTTGTTGGGCTTTGACAAAAGACAATTGACGAAAGAAAAACAACTCCCCACCATTATCTGTGTATCTGGTGAAGCGGACTGGAAAGCATTTGTGTGTGTGTGTGTGAGTGTGTGTGTGTGTGTGTGTGTGTGTGTGAGTGAGAGAGTGTGGGGTGGGCCAAGGGAAAGTCAGGCAGCTGTCAAAATAAGCTTTTTATCGCTGAGGACCCGATGGTGACCTTCACTTTGCCACAGAGCTAGCAGACCTTGGCCTGAACTCGCATGTTTATTCTCTCAGTACAGAGTTCAGCGCGCGTGTAGATGCAACACGGGAGCCGCACGATACGGAGGGGGGAGGAGGGAGCGGGATAAAGAGAGGGAGAGGGTAGCCACCAGAGAGAGGACAAAAAGAGAGGGAGAGGGTAGCCACCAGAGAGAGGACAAAAAGAGAGGGAGAGGGTAGCCACCAGAGAGAGGACAAAAAGCACGACAACACGTTCAGAGGAGGAACACGAGAGACTGAGTGAGAGAAAGAACGACAGAGAGAGAAACAAAAAGGCCGAAAAATAAAACAACCATTAAGAGAGAAGGAACGGGGAGTGCCACGCCTGTCGCCGGGACCGACGAGGCCCCGTAAGGTCGGGCTGGATGGGCCTCGGAGAGAACAGCCGGCGCCCGGATAAACGCACGCGCAGGCCGGAGAGGAGAGAGCAACCGAGCCGGGCTGAGAGCACTGGTGATGTCCCGACGCTTCTTAGGGGTGCTCACGCACAGCTACATTTCATCTCGTTCATTCTCATTGGGGGCTGAGGCGCGCCTCCAGGTCTGATCCTAAAATCGGCCCGGGGTCGAGAGCCATTCCCGTGCAACACACGACACAGGTTGGAGGACCTCCGCCTCGCATCCTTGGCCTTGCGCGGAAAAAAGGGAAGAAGAAGCCGGGTTTTACGGTAAATCTTCCTGGGCCGGTTAAGGACAAAACTCAGATAGCGGTGCTTCACAAACCATTCGGTGGGAAACAGCGGCCTCAATGAAAGGTCAATGCGCTATACGCTGAGGGCCCAGCGGAGGCTTCATCCGTCTAGCTGTCCGTTCCCTCTCGCCGGGATCCTCAGGCTTATCGTTCGCGGCCTCTTAGGTTGACAGACTAGACGCGTGCACACGTGCGCACTCAAGCACACCCACACAGAACTAGCCTGCACTTTTCTGTGTCAGTGATTTTCTCATTATAAGCGCACAGCACTTCCCATCCCCTGCCTTGATAAGCGTTGCGCTGAAGAATATGGTTAGGAGATAATGACAAATATCATTTTCTTTGCCTGATCTCCCGCACCGCAGAACAGACGAGAGAGAAAGAGAGAGAAAGAGAGAGAGAGAGAGAGAGAGAGAGAGAATACAGTGAGGTCAGGAGGAGAGAAGGGGAAACAAAAGGCCTTGGCGGACATCTGTCCTATCAATTACATAATGAACAAATAACGTTACTATAATTTGCTCACGGGAGCGAAACATCAATCATTTATTTTGTAAAACTATGACGTAATAAATTATATACATTTTGGAACATTCCCTTAAGCCCTAGGAGATCTTTTAACGGGAGGGCGGAGTAGGGTGAGCCTTTTTAACGGAGGCTGTCTCTACCTACTGTAGACCAGGAGAGGCTAAGCTGGGTCAAGAAGAACCAGGGAAGGGGAGAGCATGGTCGTTGTACGGATGGGGGGCCGTAAGAGTTCACACCTCTGGACTTCACGGTGAACAAAGTGGCACGCCCACCGCAAATCTACAGTGGCCATGGTGTGTTTCAAAGTGTAAGTGCGGACGTGAGTGTGCGTGGATGGGGGGATGAGTGTGGGCAGGAGTTTGACAGTGGGATGGAACCCAGACACAGGAGAGATAAGGAGGGGCCGTCAGGAAAAAGAAAGACAGAGCGAGAAGGCAGGAGATATGGACGGGGAAAAGAGGAGGGTGTGAGAAAGTGTGAGAGGAACAAAGAGGGGCCTCTTAGCGGGAATGAATAGAAGTCTGTCTGTGAAACTGCTTCTGATAAGATAAGACACACGCACGCACGCATGCACGCACGCACGCACGCACGCACACACACACACACACACACACACTAAGAGGGTGTTCCCCTACAGCAGAGAGAGAAGGTTGTAATGTCTGAATCTGACCAAATGGTTCTCCCGAAATCCTGTAGCTGCTGTCAACAAGAAATCAGCTGGTTCACCAACAAAACTAACATGGCTACTCAAGCTCCCTGTCTTGACGATATTGAAGGGGGCACTTCATTCATACGTATATTATACATCTGAGGGTGGGGTTATGCCAGTACGCTTGTTGGTAAAAGACTAGGCAGCCCTCTAGAGGTGTGAGCAGTTCCAATCACGCTCATGTAAATAGAAACTGACAGGGTCTCTCTGCATGCCAAATAAACCATAAGACATCTGCGCCAGCTAGCTTCTACTTACTCAAAGCAAATGCGTATCTGTATGTGTCTGTTTGGTGAGTGTTTATGTGTGTACGTAGTATGTATGCATGTGTGCATGTATGTGATAAGAGTCTGGGTTTACGGCTCATTCTCACCCTATCAATATAAATTACCCCACCCTACCTCCTTCAGTCCCTCCCTTCTTCAATCTTTCTATCTGCTTCTTCCTCCAACCATCCGTTCATCCATCTCCACTTTGCGGTGTTCCTTGTTTCCACGTGGTTTACAGGGATTTTCTGGGGCAGTGACTCAGCACAGAGGGGCAGCATAATTAGCAGACATGCTAAAGCAAGCTTAAGCTAATGCTACGCAGCTAACTCTGTGACCCACTTTCCAAAGAGGATTTTCCCTCCCAATCCCTCTGCCTGGGTATCTGCCGGCCACCGATAACTCCAGCAAAACACACAAACACACAACCATGCACACAGAGCCAAATACGCAATGACACAGCATGTTGCACACACACGCACACGCACACAGACACACACACACACACACACACACGATTCACAAGTTTCAATCAATAAAAAAAGCCTTGGAGCCATGAAGCCAATCCTCTAGCTGGTGTATGATGCTCATTATTCTGCCTATCGTGTCTAGAAAGCCATGGCTGTGTGAGCATGTGTGTGTGTGTGCGCACACTCGTATGTATTCCATCCCGCTGTTCCTTACGCAAGCCTGCGCATTCTAATCTAAATCACCTCCGTCCCCGGAGACCAGAGTGCATCGCGTAAAAATACTTCATGTCTCATCTGCTTATTCAAGGAAAGCTCACGCCTGTCTCCGTTTGCTTGTGTGTGTGTGTGTGTGTGTGTGTGCGCCTTGTGTTTGTGCATGCAAGTCCAGGTCTCGTGTTTTCTTTCTCTCTGACTGGCTCCTCTGTCTCTCTGTCTCTCTCTCTCTCTCGCGCCCCCTCCGCCTCCTCCTCCTCCTCCTCCTCCTCCTCCCCCCCCCCCCCCCATGGTCCCCAGGGCCCTCTCCACCTCTGGCAGCGTGTGGGTGTTCTGTTGCGGCACGTTTTTATTCCAGCACACAGCGTCAGACTTAACGAGCTACAACGAGTGACCAGCGACCTCCGACTTCATCCAGCCTGTCCCCATTCACAGCCCGGCAAGGGAGGGGGAGAGAGGGGGAGAGAAAACGACAGGAAAGAGAGATAGAACGAGACACCGCAACGGATATCCCGCACAGACATGGAATGGATTCCTTACACGTGCCGGGACAAGAAGGGGGGAAACAATAAGGAGCGGAAAAGAAAGGAGGAGGAGGCAGGAAAAAGAGAAGACGAGAGAGCAAAGTTCTGAGCGAGGCCGAAAGTTGCTGATGCATGCTGGGAGCTCAGTGCAGGATGCCTCGTTTAATCTGCCACTTCAAATGTGTGTAAATTAGACTGACGTGCTGCCTTAGCTGCGTGTTTGTGTGAGTGTGTGTGTGTGTAGGTGTAAGTGGGAGTGTGTGTGGGTGTGTGTGTGTGTGTGTGGGTGTGTGTGTGTGTGTGTGTGTGTGCGTGTGCCTCACCAATAGGCTTCTTACAATGCCATGGAGGCAGTAGTAGGAAGCGCTGTGGCAGCCTTTCACATCGCTGCGGCCTCGCTGGGATCCGAGCAGCAACACTGAATATTTAAAACCCAGACCAATCTCTCCACCTGTTCCACCTTTCCTCCTCATTTGCACGGTCTATTATTGTCTGCTTTAACAAAGTCGTTTTTTCCTCTCGCACTCTCAATCAAGTTTTATTATTGTTATTTTTTTGGGGGGGGGGTTGAGTGCCCGCCTGTTCCCTCGGGTCCTTACACCAACGGTGTCCGTGTCGACTGTCCATGCGACGAATGGACGGGCCCCACAGGTCAACCAAACACAAAGCGAAAAGGGGAAGAAAGATCATTTGTTGTTTTGTTTCATGTTGACTCCCCCCGCCGAGCCAAAATGGTATTGCCCTCTGGGGATTACTTAGGGGTGATTGATTGTGAAACAGTCCTGACCATTGGCAAGGGGGAAGGGGAGGTGGGCCACCGCGACGCTAACCATTCCCAGCCACTGAGCCTTCGGTATGTGACCTCCTCCAAAGCGTGGTCTGGACCTTGCACCAGCTCTGTCCCGACACACACACACGCACGCACGCACGCTCGCTCGCACGCACGCACACACACACACACACACACACACACACACACACACACACACACACACACACACACACACACACACACCACACCACACCACACACACACACACACACAAAACACACAGAAAGCCTAAGTAGTTTACGAAACAACACAGCCCAGTGGTGTGGAACGCACTTCAATCAACAAAGTTTGTTTTTTGTGAGTCTTAAGTGAGTGTGGCGTGAATACACTAAAGTGCCAGCTTCAGGTCCTCGGATCTTACAAGCACCCCGAGAGGGAGAGACAAGCAGATCACAGTCCCCCCTTCATCGGGCTAGGATCAACGGAGTTCGCCGCTCGCTACGTTCAGATGGTCCCAGAACAGACTTCCTAGATGAAGTCCTGAGTTGAAGTCCCAGGTAAAGCTCCCTGGGCCTCAAAGCTATCGATAAACAGACACCTTTGGTTTGTGAGAACATGGCCGCCAATAATTTAAGCCTAGTTTTCAATGTGTGAAATGTTTTAGGAGAATATTCACCTGGTCAAAGAGAACTTCCCCACAGACTGCGACATTTATCACTATTGATCAAATGTTTCCTGCCACCTGATTGGCTAAGCCCTCCGATGCGACCCCTGGCCTCCCGGCTATGAGGTCACCGATGAGGAGTGATTTATTTTTGACTCCTCTCTGGTCTCACAACCACCCCCATCCCTTCTCTCTTGACTGGGTCTGTCATTACTGATTGTGAACGCTAAAAGTTTGACAGCGCAAAAAGGCGAAAAGGCCCCCCTGTACCACGGAGAAGACAAAGAGCGAAAAGAGACCGGCCCTCGTGTCAAGGGTGTCCATGTTAGAACGGCGCAAAGACAAGACAAGAATGACAAGTGTGTGTGTGTGTGCGTGTGTCCACAACACCAGGGGGGCGGTGGGCGGCAGGGGACAGCACAAAAAAAACCACACACGCTTTCCCCTTCTTTTCCCTCGGCCACCCCCGTACCCCTCCCACCCCGACAAGAGACAGCTGGGGGAAGGAACAACAGACATGGGAGGAGAAAGTTGTTTATCTTGGCACGGAGGGAGGGAGAGGCAGGGGGGGGGGGGGGGGTCTGGCATGTCAGGACAATGATAGTAATGGAAAGGATTCGATGACCAGGATAAGATGTAGGCGGGGGGGGGGGGGGGGGGGGGGGGGCTGGAACGGTCAAAGAAAATGATGAGGACCACCCGGTGAGACTGGCGAGCGCTGAGGTGAGGAAGAAAGTGGGGGGAGGCCGTGAAAGTTAGGGAGGGAGGTCAAGAAAAGAATGGAATGGGGTGTGGAGAGGAAGAGGGGGTCGCTGGGCTGCTGTGGCTCTAGAGGGAGAGCCCCCAGCTGGTGTGGGGGCGGAAAGAGGGAGGGAGGGAGGGAGGGAGGGAGGGAGGGAGGGAGGGAGGGGGAAAGAGGACAAGATGGGGGACGAGAAAAGAGAGGTACGCCAACTCATGTCCCGACACTTCAACCTGTGATGAGTGGTTAACATTTAGGTGAGGATGTTTCATTATTATAACAGCGGCTGGTCACTGTTGTGGCTGTGTGGACTTGACCAGATAGCTTCTGTGTGTGTGCGCGCGCGCGTGCGTGTGTGTGTGTGTGTGTGTGTGTGTGTGTGTGTGTGCGTGCGTGCGTGCGTGCGTGTGTAGGGTGAGAACTCACAGCTGTCCTCCTCTTCAGTGATGGCGCTGACGACATAGCAGGCGTACACGAATCCCAGGAGCTGTGAACACAACGCAACAAAGAGCAAAGGTCACATCGCATGAACACACACGTGCGCATGCGTGTCTGTGTGTGTCGGTGGGAATTGGTGGCTGTGCCAAAAGAGCAAACCAAGAGAAGGGGGACACACACTCAGAGAAAATACCGACCCAGGAATGTGGGTCACTGTGACTCGTGTTCGAGTTCTCCATTAAGGAGAGGATGCTGGGGAACAAAGAGACACCGGTTCTGAGACGGCGCGTGGGAAACACGGCTAATGAAATGGCGCATTAGCGCGAAACGATCATGACCCAGTTAAATCCGACCCTGACAGACAATAACCCAACAAACGTAAGAATGTAATTCAAACTTCGCCTCGAACAAGGAGCTTTTTTTTTCCCTCTTTTCTACGACTTCCCCGTCTCTCTCCGTGGGGAACACAGGGGAGAGACTGGGCCGGGTTACTGCTGGCAGATGGCTGTCATCTCGTCAGTGAGGAGGCACACGGAGAGACCCAGACACTCTCCACTCACCCCCCCCCCCCCCCACACACCCTGGCCCCCGCCGCCTGCATTGGCACTGAGCCATGCCAATTAAACCAGCATCGGGCATGGTGCCCGACACACACACACACACACAGGCACGCACACACACACACCCTGGGTAAACAGATATCACAGTAGCGTGTAAGCTGGTTTGTATTTG
>CM030174.1:26495592-26515592 GCA_017639675.1 Aplochiton taeniatus | reverse complement strand
ACGTGAGAGAGCGAGAGAACAAAAGAGGTGAACGTAAAAGGAGAGCGAAGTGTTGGCAGGCGTGGGAGGAGCGGGGAGCAGGGGGAGGAGGGAGACAGGGGGAGGAGGGAGACAGGGGGAGGTGGTAGACAGGGGGAGATGGTGACAGGACACACACATTGTCTTAGGCTGGATAGATCGACAGCTCATCGGCTCACTCGAACCCCAGGGGAGCGGAGCAGATTGGGGGAGAAACTCGGCTAATGGCTTTACCAAAGTCAAAATGCGTGTGTGTGTGTTTGAAGTCCTACATAGTAACTAAGGATGTGCTACGGTAAAATGCTAAAGTGCGGTTACTTTGTGTGTGTGTGTGTGTGTGTGTGTGTATGTGCGTGGGGCCGTTCAAGCTGGTCAAGACCAGAGTAGTCTAGCAAGAACCCCCCCCTGCCATGAGTCCAGACGTCGAATGTCAGCCGACTGTGTCTGTTTGTTTACGTGTTTACATAGCTGCATCCTTCGAGATTGGTAACGTTGTACTTTTCCGGAAATTCACATACATCTTTCATACCATACCTCTCAAGCAGCAAGGGCCATAAAAAATGCATTCCACAAACACACACTCACACAAAGCCTTGCGACGGGCCACCACACACAGAGAGGGGACCAGGTAAATCATTCAACACCAGCGCCATGTACGAGTGCCCTCAAGAATACAGGCTGTCCCTGGGGCAGGCCTTACCTTAGACAAGCCCCCCACATCCAGGTAGAAACAGATGACGAAGACGTTCCAGGCCACCCACAGAGCAGTCCAGACTGTGTACTGTACGACAAAACACATGCAGTACAAAGGGTTAGTGATTCACCTCGCTTTAAATACATAGAGTACAGTGGGTCAGTGATTCACCTCCCATTAAATACATAGAGTACAGTGGGTCAGTGATTCACCTCCCATTATATACATAGAGTACAGTGGGTCAGTGATTCACCTCGCTTTAAATACATAGAGTACAGTGGGTCAGTGATTCAACTCCCATTAAATACATAAAGTACAGTGGGTCAGTGATTCACCTCCCATTAAATACATAGAGTACAGTGGGTCAGTGATTCAACTCCCATTAAATACATAGAGTACATTGGGTCAGTGATTCAACTCCCATTAAATACATAGAGTACAGTGGGTCAGTGATTCACCTCCCATTCAATACATAGAGTACAGTGGGTGAGTGATTCACCTCCCATTAAATACATAGAGTACAGTGGGTCAGTGATTCACCTCCCATTAAATACAGAGTACAGTGGGGCAGTGATTCAACTCCCATTAAATACATAGAGTAGCTCAACACACACACACACACACACACACACACACACACACACACACACACACACACACATACACACACACACACAAACACACACACACACGTTTCTTTTTGTGTATGCCAGAGCCCAAGCACCAGTAGGTCTGTTGAGCCCAAAGGGAGCTGGTGTTGAAGCTGACGGAGGGTGGATGGAGTTCATGGGGACACCAAGCGCTCAGGGATCTGACAAAGAGACACACAGGCAGCGGTTCTCCCCAGAGACGCGGTGATCTCACCTCTAGCCCTATGACTCAGCCTGCCCCATTCAACCTGTGCGTGTGTCAGTGTGTGTGTGTGTGTGTGTGTGTGTGTGTGTGTGTGTGTCATAATTAACGGTGAATGAAAATGTCAGCGCTGAGAGGGCGAGCGGAGAGGCCCTGCTGTCGAGTCATGAAACCCTTTTGTACCCCCTCTCTTTCCTCCGCAGGAGCTGACACGACTGACTGAGCCCCCCCCCCCCCCCCCCAGCGTTATTGTCCAATGCTTGATTTTTCTTTCACCTTTCTTCCCTAAATCTCCCCTCTCGCCCAAAACACCCCCTCCAACTACCACTGCTCCGAGCAGACTTTTCATTTCCAGTGAAAATTCAGTTTTCTCTCCTGTTTCCAAAACGCTCTATGTGGGACTTGCGTCACGCATATTTCTTAGAACTGTAATAACTCAAAACCAACAGGGATTGAGAGGCCATACCTCGCATTGTGAGAGCCCCTCTGTGCTAATGGAATGACCTTCTCTGAAAATCCCGATCAAAAGCGGCTCAGCTCCTTAGCCCTAGCCCCCCCCCCCCCCCCCACCCCTCACCCCTCATCCCTAACCCCCCCCCCCCCCAAGATTTAACCAAATCCGCAATCCGCACTGATTGGAGACGAAACGGGCTCGGCAGTGCACTTTGCTAGCGTGTGCTTGCGCAGAGACGCTCCCTCACTAATGAGCTCTAATTAGCGTAGGATTAGGCTGAGTAGGAGCACAAACATGGTGTAAGAGAGAGGCCTGGGACGAAGGAGAGGAGGAACGGGACAGACCCGAAGGGAAACCAAAGAGAATTACGCCTCCACTGACTAGTTTGGTAACAAAGTCCTTGGGCTTTTTGAACACCTACTGGGGTCTCATGGAGATCGCTGACAGATAGTGGGTGTCACAGACTAAAGACTGTGTGTGTGTGTGTGTGTGGGTCAGGGCTGTGTTCCTTACTACTACGATGTAGCGCGGCCGGTACTGGATGGTGCCGAAGAGGCCCAGGATGACGACGATGATGTGGAAGAAGTTGGCGAGGATGGGAGCCCACTGGTAGCCCAGGAAGTCAAACACCTGACGCTCCAACGCCAACATCTGGAGAGAGAGAGAGGGGGGGGATAGGAAATAGGAGAAAAAGCAAGGAGGAGAGGGAAAGAGAGTCGAGGGAACGAGAGAGAGAGGGGGAGCGAGGGAGAGAAGAGCGAGGGAGTGATAAAGAAAAGATAGAGAGAGGGAGAAAAAGAGAGAGAGTTGGGTTATACTGTATACACTATATTATTATCATGGTGGTCTAGTTTTCAAAAAGCTTCAGTTTCGCTGTCAGGGCCAAAAACAATGTTCTACTGTTAACTAACTTGCGACAGCAACCCACATTTGAACAGCCATTGTGTTGTTCATAACCCCCCCCCTCCCTCCCCCCTCCCCACGGACTGCCCAAAGGAAAAGTGAGTTATGAGTCGTGTTTTGGCGAAAAAAACCCTGACAGATTCATTGATCCCGGCCCGTTGGTGCAGGGGGACGGTTAACCGTTTCCATGGCGCCGGCCAAGAGCCTCGGGGAGCGGCCAAGCAGCCATGACAACTTAACGGGACACCAGGGCCTTTCCTCATAATCACGCCGTGCCAGGGCACTTATTACAAACAATAGCCCACGTGCACGTGAATTCCCGCACACACACACACACACGCACACAAACCCAAACAAATTATTCCAAACAAACACCCAGATACACGTCATAAAATCCTGCAAAACAAACGAAGGAAAATCTGAGTCCAAACAAGGTAATAAACACGCACGTTTAACGTGCAGACCAGTAACCAGCTCTACATCCTGCTATCCCGCCATGGAATAAGTCGAAAACAAACAAACAAACAATCTCCATCCTCCATCTTGTCTCTGGAGGCCTCTTGCCTTGCTTTGACGTGCTATCAGCGAAAGGAAAACAAGGCAATTTGCACCTTTTAGACTGCGCCTCTCCATTGGCGGCGACGCAATTAGCATACCATTTGGCGAGAGGCCCACGGCGACGGGGGAGGGGCCGAGGGGGGGGGACGGGCCGTTTAATTTGAAATGCCGTCACCGGGGCGAGGTGTGGGTCTCGGGCGGCGGCGTGCCGTCTTTCCGGGCGTGTGCCGACATGTCGACGCCGGCCGACCACACGAAGATAGATGAGGGTGTGTGTAATCGCGTCTCCGCCGCGGTGACAGGCGTGCATCGCCGAGCACACACACGCGCACACACACACACGCGCACACACACACACACGCACACACGCACACACGCACACACTCCCCTCGTCAAAACGAAAACCCTCGGCTGCTGTTGACGTTAATGGGATGGAAATGTCAAACATCAGCCTTGGAACACAGGAGAACGCGACAGGAGTTGATGAAACGCTCCGCGATCGGGAGGCGATGAACGCCGGGGCCCACACAAGACGGAAACACTCCCGCAACCCCTCGACGACCCCAGGCCCAGTCCTTCCCTGGCGGAGCCCGAGAGAAGGCACCACCGAGGCCCAGCGCGTCTACCGGCCGTTAAAAAGGGAGGGAGAAGCAGGAGAGCAGTGAGGACAGAGAGAGAAGGAGAGATGACGAGGCATGAAAGAAATCTGACGAAGGGGAGGAATCGGAGAAGGGGTCGGGTCGGAGAGGAGACTGGAGCAGGAGAGGATGTCGGGGGGGGGGGGGGGGGTAGGGAGGGGGCGTGGGGGCTGGGATGCTGTGGCATGCTGATGAGGAGCCCTGCCGCTTGGTAATCCTGATGGCAAGCGATCGCCCCCTGCAAGGAGAGGGGACAGAGGAGGAGGACTAGAGACAGACAGGCCTACTCGGGAGGGCTAACACCGGCAGGCTGTGACCTAGTCGTCCTCCACGTTGGCCTTCCGACCAAGGCTACGTTCAGGAACGCTGCTCCCCGGCAAATAACTGTGCGAGAGTCCTGCCTTCCGTTCGTCACAGACAGTCTTTCTATCTGACTTGATCTTCCCTCTCGCCAAACAATGTTATCTGCACGTGTCTGTACCAGCCCTTGTACCCCCCACACACGTGGCCCACCGAGAGACACACACACACACACACACACACACACACACACACACACACACACACACACACACACACGTTCTCTCTCTGCACATGCCTGCGTTCGTCCCACACGCGTGCCGCGGCCGGCTCCTTACGTGCGTGCATCAACTCCGTCTCCACATTTTTCAGCGGGCCCACTGAATTAGAAGCCCATTTAGAGTACGCTTGCCTGTGTGCTTGCGTGCGATTCTGTGGGCTTTAATATCTCCCGGCCCGCGGCACCAGCAGCAGAAAGGAGATGCCATAGCCGGGCCTATCGCTATCTGCGCTAACTCAATAACCCGCCCTGATGACAGCAATGAATCAGGAACCGAGATTGCTCTGCCCACACACACACACACACACTCACACTCACACCCGAGCGTACTCGGCCTAATCCATGGGAAATGGCTCGTAGGGAAGTGGGGTGGAATTTGATCAAATGGACACCAATACTCTTCCAGGAACCGGGAGCCCACTACACAATCTACACAGCGGCTCCTAAAAGCATCCCGCCACCCACTGGTACATGGAGAGGACTCCCTCTGGGCTGCGAGAGAGAGAGAGAGAGAGAGAGAGAGAGAGATATTCCCCACTCCTTTTTATAACACCGTAAACCTGTGCAATTAAAGGCGGAGGGATGCGGCAGGATTTAACAGGCCTCTTTGACGCCGCTCCTCCTCACAGACATGTTATGCCTCTCTCCCTTTCTCTCGGTCTCTTCCTCCACATCCCTTCCTGTCTCTCCTTCTCTGTCTCTCTCTGCTGCCTTCCCTCTCCTGGATGCACCACAAGCTACTCCCGCCCCCCCCCCCCCCCCCTGCCGCCCTCTCTCTCTCTCTCTCCCTCTCTCTCTCTCTCTCTCTCTCTCTCTCTACTTCCCTTTCTACCTCCCTCTACTCATCTCCTCTCCTCTGGATTTACGGCAAGCCTCTCTCTCTGTCGAACTCTCTTTCTCTCCATTACCATACTCCCTTTACCCTCTCTCTCTCTCTCTCTCTCTCTCTCTCTCTCTCTCTCTCTCTCTCTCTCTCTCTCTCTCTCTCTCTCTCTCTCTCTCTCTCTCTCTCTCTCTCTCTCTGTCCTGTGGATGTAGTGCCAGCCTCAATGAATCTCTCCCTCTGCCACCCGACACCACATCATTAACCAGCAGTGTTAATCTTCATTTGCTTCCCTGCTTCCCCACCGCTTGTCTGCGTCTTCTTCTTCTCTCTCACTCACTCGGAAAAGCGGACCCTCCCCCCTTTCCCGACACTTACACACGGGCACACAAACGCACACACACACACACACACACACACACACACACACACACTGGCATGCAAATGCACACACATACAAACACACACACACACACACAAACTGGCACGCACACACACACACACACACACACAAACAGAGCCTAATCAGTGCTCTAGCCACGGCTCCCCCAGCCATCAGGGACTAAAACATGAGGATAACACATGCCAAAGCCTGCCTTCACCTGCCAGCCAAGACGAAGAGTGAGACGGGCCGACATGGAAGGGAACGTAGCATCACAGTGGGGTAGTTGAACAGGGGGAGATGTTTGATCAGCGTCGCTCAACAGGATGTGTGTGTGTTTGTGTGCATAATGATAACAGCGGGCTCCATTGAACGCACGGTGCTTAGCATTTGGATGGTGAACATACGCCTTGACAAGACCAGAGATATGTTTTATCAAAGGACCTGTTTACACAGCAATCAACCACGGAACACTAGAACATTGATCTGTTCGCTAAACCAGCTGGGAGCGTGTGCGTGTGTGTGTGTGTGTGTGTGTGTGCGTGTGAGAGAGAAACGCATGGCTTCCCTGAAGCCTCAAAAAACACTGGACGTGGTTTGTGACCCCTCTTCCACTGCCCATCCTTAGCCTCTATTGCCCCATAAATCAAAGTGAGGTGTGTGTATGTGTGTGTGTGTGTGTGTGTGTGTGCGTGCGTGGAGGCAATGTTCACTTTAGGCTCTGTGACTCAGCCTTCCTCCTCCACTGTCCTCAGTCTGCCTCGCCGCACGGCTCTGACTCACCTCGCCACCATAGAAGAGCGCTTTTAGAACCGAAGGACAGGGCGAGGGCTGCGAAACCACATTTTGCTGTCATCTCCCATGACACAATTTCAGTCGGTCTGCTGATAATTGTCGGTTGCAAAAAGAACGATTCAGCGGCAAAGAAAGTGCGCCATCGCCATAACGACCTAGTTACCGGGGAACAGGGTGGGATTTGGTGTGTCTTTTGATGCGGCTCCGCGCGGCAACCGGCTACATGGGCGGGGAGAGCGCGCAGCCTTGCTGGCCAAGACCGGGTGACTCAGACTCGACTGGGCACTTTGAACGTCGTCTGTCCCTTCCTCTGCCTCTCCAACCTCTTCCTGTTATCTCGGCAGGCGGGGAAAGGATCCTGTTTTACGGCCCAGTGCCAGAGCAAAGCCATTAGGCTCGGGGGTCGGCCTGTCCACTCGGAAACGAATGGTGCCAGCGTGAGCGTGCGTTGGGGACGTGGCGAGAGGGTGCGGTGTGTGCCTGCGCGTGTGGGCAAGAGTGTGTCAGTGCGAGAGAGAAAGTGTGAGTGAGTGTGTGTGTGTGTGTGTGTGTGTGTGTGTGGTATAGTAACCTTGGCAAGTGTTGGGGTCTGTACAGACCTGGAAAAAGGGTTACACTAGCCTCTATTACAATCTAGTCGTACACACACTCTCTCTTCCTTCCTTCCTTCCCTCCCTCCCTCCCTCCCTCCCTCCCTCCCTCCCTCCCTTCTTACTTGCTGTCCTTACTTATCTCACACACCATTCCCCTCAGTATGTCTCGTCTTCTTTCTCTCTTCTTATCCAGCCCCCCCCCCACCCAATATATTGCACACTGAACTGTTTCCAGCCCAAGATAAACACCACAACTGACCCATATGAGTCACCCAGAGGCAGCCCAATCACTTCCACTAAACATGGCCTCCAATCTTCAACGGGTTAGCCCCTATCCTCTCACACGCTTCATCGTCCGCTCCTCTGGACACAGCCTCCAAACAAGACTGTTGCCAGAGTGTTGCTTCTTAATCATCTATTTACATATCAAGGGTCTGATAGCCTTCCTCAGTGAGGACTGGTTATGGCTTGGCTGTGAGGGATACAGTAGCCGTCTGAAAATAGCTTCACAGGAGGAAGAAGAGACAACTCCCGCTGGAGACAACGTAGTGGCACACCGATAGAAACCGAGACGCTCTCGCCTCAGCAAACACACAAACACCCCGAGCGCACCGACACCAACGCTCGCTTTGATCTCCCAGCCAAGCCGACAGCGCGAGGCGAGCGGGAGAATACAGCCCCCTGAAGAAGAAGAAAGAAAAAAAACGACAGATTGACGGAAGAGGGCCGACAAAGCGAGAGCAGCTTGAGCCCGCCCTGGTTTCACTCTCCTCCGCTCGCTCCTTGCTCCCTTCCCCCGAACCAGCGCCGACACAAACACTTCGGGTTGGGCTCCAATTAACCAGATGGCAGTTCAGCGGATGCGGAGGAATTCCGATCACGTAAGCACGGGAGGGCCGCCAAACAGCTGTCAGCACTTTTCAGCCCCTGACTTTACATCCCGTAATTGAGTCGGTTAATGGAGACCCTTTCATCTTAATGCCGGCCCTCTTAATCTGTCGCGTGTCGGGACGCGGCAACACGCGCCGCCGCCTCGCTGCCATTAGAGCCGACAACAACACCATCGGAAGACCAATATCCTCGCTGCCATTAGAGCCGACAACAACGCCATCGGAAGACCAATATCCTCGCTGCCATTAGAGCCGACAACAACGCCATCGGAAGACCAATATCCTCGTCGTCGGCTGGCGCGGGAAAGCACCGAGGAGCGGCAGACAAATCATAAAGAATTTAAAGGAGATGAATGGGCCGAGCATAACATCTCTGGATAGGCCTACAGGATGAAGGGAGGGGGGGGGAGGGGGCTCCCAAAGGCAATCTCTCTGCAACCACAACAACAAAGGAAAAGATGGAAGCTACTGAAATGGAAACGTTGAAATAGGCAGTGCAGGGCAAACAGGCCCGGTGCCTGCTCCATTAGAGGTTACCCTTTTGGCACCGGTGGCGCGGAACGCGGCACACGCCAAAAACAGGCACACACAAAGACACGTAAAACGCGGTCAAATGCCTACCATAACCCAACTTAATGACCCGTTAAATTGCCGGCATTAAAATGGAGAACAGCCATTTCAAATGTGGAATGGGAGGAGGCAGGGGGAAGAATGTAAGAAACAAACGCATAAACGTGCAGCACACTAGCACACACACCAAGTCATATCTCACACAGCCACACACACACACACACACACACACACACACACAAACGCAAACACCCCATCACAGCAGGATTTAAACAAGCAGGATGGGAGCTGTCAGGTCCTCTGCCCTCTGTCAGCATGAACCCTGGCTGGGATCAGAGAGCAGGAACACACACACCCCGTCGCGCTGAAAGGCAGCAGAGTGCTCGGTGTGTGTTGGCGCTCTGTGTCTGAGTACATCTGTACCGCCATGGAAACAAAACCGGATTCAACCGATTTGAATTCTCAGCTATGTCTGTCTGTCTGTCTGTCTGTCTGTCTTTCTGTCACCTACAGATTGAAAAATGAGCCTGAAGTGAACGTGTTGTGCATAGGTTTGCTGTGCGTTCGTCTCCCCTTATGTCAACAGCGGTTTGTCCTGTAGTATTTGACTAGTGTATCCTGAATGAAGGGGATGCTGCACAGTTGGACCAAACCCTACCCTCCGCACCATCGCTCCAACCAAACTGCACCACTCCACTGTCTCCCATTTACATTTCCCGAGCCATGTTTTCCCAGGTTGAGATTAGTCCTGTAGGTGCCGAGAGAGAGCAAGAGAACGAGAGATAAAGCTAAAGAAAGACAAAGTATAAAATTGAGACTTAGAGAGAGAGAGAGAGAGAGAGAGAGAGAGAGAGAGAGAGAGAGAGAGAGAGAGAGAGAGAGAGAGGTCTTGTGGGGTAACGCTCATAATTGGTCCAGAGGAAGAGGGCTAACCATTCCCCATCCCCCTCTCTCTTGTTCCTGCTACCACGATCTCTCTCTCTCTCTCTCTCTCCGCATCTCTATCTCCGACTCCCGCGGCCCTCCCGAGGCCTCTGCCCAGATGATAAATCCAAACGCTGATCAATAATTCAAACCCACTCCAATCTAGTCGTCTCCCTACCCACTTAATGAAAGAGGGCAGGGGAGGTGGGGAACAGACTGGGAAAGAGGACTTAAAAAAAGAAGGGAAGCAGGGAGCAAGAGAGAGAGAGAGAGAGAGGGAGAGAGGGAGAGAGAGAGGGAGACTCTGCTTGGATAAGGAAGGTGGCGGGACAGGCCCCCCTTCACCACAGACAGGGAGGGCTCTAGGACAATCAAGGTCCACCGCCGGGTTTGAACGGCGCCGACTCGCCAGCAGCCTCCTTATTAAAGATGCAGCGGGAGGCGTGCTCTTCACCCCTCGGTACACACTGGGCCGCCGCAGATCAGCAAGGTGATGGGAGGGTGACACGCAGGCCAGACACACACACACGCACGCACGCACGCGCGCGCGCGCGCTGCAGGGTGAGGGGGGTTGAGGTGTGAACCACTTCTCCTCTGATAAAGTCAAGTAAAAAAAATATATATCATAGTTCATACACATAGGCAATTCGATGTGCTTTATATAAGGCAAGCAGAAGCATGCAAGGAGGGAATAAAATACCACGAAATACATAGAAACAACTGTAAGAAAATAAATACAATTGCCAAGAAGGTACAGTTCAGCAAAACACAATCGAGAACAGACACATTTTTAGCCTGGATTTATAAATAGTCAGGCTTGGAGCAAGTCTCATGTCTTCTAGAAGTTGGTTCCAGCTATTTGTTGCATAGAAGCCAAACGCTGCTTCACCTTTTCTAGTTTTAACTTTAGGAACTGTTAAGAGACTGGTTCCTGATTACCTGATCACAAAGTGTTCCTGTTTGCTCGATACGACTTAAACCAGTTTAAGACGGTTCCGGATAGTCCGACCCACTTTTCCAATTCCTCTAAAAGTATTTATTGGACAACCGTATCAAAAGCAGCGCTAAGGGACAAAGAGCTCTGTCAGTTTGTGAGCTGTGGTGAGAGTCACTGGTTGGGCAGTCACCTCTTCTCTGAGTCGCACACACACGCGCACACGCGCACACGCACACACGCACACACACAGCTACCTTAGCTGCTAGCCAAGCCCTAGGCATCTTGTTGAAAACCCTGATTCTGGGATTGCTCCAGGTGCAATAACCAAACAACCCCCCACAGACTGCCCCAACTCAATGAAAAACAAAGGAGAACGTTTCAGTTTCAGTGCTGGGCCGCTACACTAGAAAGAAGGGGAGAGAGATGTATACAGAGAGGGGCAGACCTAGAGAGAGAGAGAGAGAGAGGGAGATAACTTAGTAGCCCTAGGCTGTCCAGCATAATATTTCTAATCAGCATCGTCACTACAGTCAATACCGATATCAGTCATCAGCCCTGCACGCAAGGAGACTGTCTGTCCATATAATCACACGCAAACACGCACACACACACATCCCCAAACACACACACACACACACACAAATGCCCTCCTATAGCACTATGAATGTGCTACCTAGTGACTCAGCAACAGTCATATCTGTTTCTGTGATTCCTGAGACAGAGGACATTTGTTTTTAGCTTCTAATCTGGATCTTCCATGCAGCTCCATTCCGGGAAACGTTTGGTTAAGCCAATGTGTCGCCGGAGAGAAACACACATATATAAATATGTTAGTTCTCCTAGCTGATATGAATCACTGCGGGAAGAAGCTTAGGAAAACTTAATATCAGAGAAAGAGAGAAAGACGGCGAGGGAGGGGAGGCGAGACAAGGGGATGAAGGGAGGAAAAGAGGTGTGACCGTCCACTCTGCTCCTCTCTTCCTATCTCCTCCATCAACCTGGCACAGCCAAGGAAATGCAGTTCATTATAATTGATCACGCTGACAACACACACTTGGCACGCACACACACACACAGATCCTTTAAGAGTGCCAGACCAAAACATACACACACACACACACACACACACACACACACACACACACACACACACACACACAAACAAATGCTGGGGACACTGAGGACAGGACACAAGCAGAAAAACAGCCGTTAGTTAAAAGATTTCTTCTCACCTCCTGGGTGGTTAACAACAAAGAAATTGAGAGCATTGAGTACATAAATACATCAAATGAATCACTATTTCTTTCTTTTTCACTCCCTCTCTCTCTCTCTCTCTTACACACACACACACACACACACACACACACACACACACACACACACACACACACACACACACACACACACGCACACACAGGTTACCAGGCTCGATGGCAAGCCATGCTTTACTGCAGTGTCATTCACTCCAGCTGCAGTCATTACAGCTAATGAGAGTTTGCGCTGCTTTAAAAGCACCACTATGTTTAGACCTGGTATTTTAGCGTGTGTCTGCATGTGCAGTGTGTGTGTAGTGTGCACCCTTGCCCGTGGAAAGGGGGTGGGGTAGACAGACAGTGAACTGAGAAGCCAGCCATCTCTCCGCTTGTGAATATTCAACGGGGACTTTGAATGCTTAACGCCATCTCTCTGGCAGGGGAGGAGGTGGAGGCTTGCTAGAATCATCCCTGGTCCCAATCCTTTGTGATGTTGGAGAAACGGTGCGACAATTGCCAGGAAAGAATGTGTCGTCTTTGGAGATAAAGGGGATAGCACTCGTCAAGGGAGCTAGCTAGGGAGCGGCTTTTTTGTTGTTCGAAGTTGTTTGACAACACTTTGGGTGAACTCTGCTTCACTTTTCTCAACGCTGCACGCGAATTAGGCATGTGCTCTTGCTCCACGCCTTGATCCTTGCCTTCCTTTGGAGAGGGGCAAACGGGGGGGATACGTCTGATGGTAGATACATGCATACAGGCAAACCTCCTCTGACACACAAACACACACAGCGGCTGTCGGTGGGATAACCATTTTCACAGCATAGGATGACATGTCCTATCTTCCTCCTCCTCCACCTCCTGTGTCCGTCCCTGTGTGTGTGTGTGTGTGTGTGTGGGGGGGGGGGGGGGGGGGTGGCGTTGCTCATCATCAGCGCTCAGGTCTGATGTGCCCTTCCTCCTAATCATTAGCCCCGCGGCCCTTCTTCAACGCTGTCTTTCTCTAACAGTGGCAACTTCCTCGCTCTCCATCTACAATGGCCCTAAGCATTTAGCCCTTGTTCCCCCACTGACCCGTAATTCACTTGTCATTAAGGACAGTCACTTGTATGTGTGTTCATTGTGTGTGTGTGTGTGTGTGTGTGTGTGTGTGTGTGTGTGTGTGTGTGCCTGTGTGTGTGTGTGTGTGTGCAGTGGCGAATTTGGGGACAGGCGAGACTAGGGCCATGGGTTGAATTCATAAAACAAACCTTGTGTGTATGTGTCTATGTGCCCGTGTGTGTGCTTGTGTGCTTGTTTGAATGTGTTTGTCTGCACTGCCCACGCAAGAATCAATATATATCATTATAATTTACAAAGTCAGTGTTCTCCAACTCTGACCTAATTTCTCTAGATTTCCGTCTTTTAGTGTGTGAGAGAGTGTGTGAGTTTGTGTCCTCTACTTCCCCTGGCGCAAACAAAGCCTCCGTGACCAATTAAGAAGCCTCCTTCATCAATCACACTGTACCCGTTCGCCAGCCGCGCCGCGCCGCTAAATGACAACGACAACAAACCTCTTAACTCCGCCGGCTCCTTGAGACTTCCTCGCTTGACCTCCCAGACGCCGCCGCACAAAGTCACCGTGGGAGTCGGCACTTTGGAAACAGCCCCTGGGGGGCCTCGAAACCACCCCGTACTCGGCCTAGCCGGCACCGACGCGCAGACGGACGGACGGGCCGGTCGGCCAACGGGAGCCGTCCCCCCCGGCACGGCCCAGCCAATCCAATCAATAGGAGCCCATTATCCACTCGGCTATCGCTCGGGGGCCGCCAACGAGGCAGCAGCGCCGCACTTCAATTAGAGAGGCCCACCATGCCTGGATGGGGTTGGATCAAAGCCTTCCCCCCGTCTAACCATCCCCGTCCAGGGGTTCAGACGGGCTATTTTTACCTCACCGGGGAGGGGGTTGTGTGGCTCGGGGGACCATAGGTTTCGGCTTGTTTTCCCTGCGCGTGGGGGGGGGACCTTGCGTCAGCGGTGCGCAGGCCAGCACATGCTTGCGCAAACACACCCCTGGTCTCGAGGGGGGTCGCGCAGGGTTCAACGCAACTCCGCTTCCCAGGGGTTGACCTTGTGTTAAGTACCTTACGTGT
This sequence comes from Aplochiton taeniatus, assembly GCA_017639675.1. NCBI lineage: Eukaryota > Metazoa > Chordata > Actinopteri > Galaxiiformes > Galaxiidae > Aplochiton > Aplochiton taeniatus. The sequence goes on along the minus strand of CM030174.1, from coordinate 26,501,599 downwards.
GTGTGTGTGTGTGTGTGTGTGTGTGTGTGTGTGGGGGGGGGGGGGGGTGTGTGTAGAGACAGGAAGAGCCAGGTCATTCTGGAATAGCGGCTGGGAAAGAAAGGGTTCCGGGAGCAGTCTTCAGGGACTGGAGGCACTAGACTGTTGACAGCTTTATACACTTCTTACCAAATGTTCCAGCTCCCTTCCTCTAATGAGCAGGAAAGGTCAGAGCACTGGGAAGGGGGGAAACAGGTGTGTTTGCCAAGGTGTGCCTCTACAAACCGTGTGAGTGCGTGACTGCCTGAACATATTTGTATGCGTGTGTGTGTGTGTGAATGTTTGAACATATTTGTATGCGTGTGTGTGTGTGTGTGCGCGTGTGCGTGTGTGTGTAGCTATTTGTGTGATTGCCCATGTGTGTGTGTGGGTGTGTGTGTCTTGATTGCGTGTAGGTTTTGGTGCGATCACCGGTATGTGTCTGTTCGTCTATGTTTAAAGTGTCACCTGTCTGTCGAGACAGTGCGTCATCGAGAAAGGAAGACAGCGACTTGGAGTTGGTCGCACCGCGCTGCCTGTGAGCCGTGATACTCTGTCGAGACAGCGCATGTCGCCGACACACTCTTTCCCCATTTCTAGCGGTCTACCTTCAGAGCCTCACAGTCTCCAAGTGACGCCTGGCCAATTTCCCGGGGTTGCAGCCTGACGGCCAAACAGCACACGCCAGCGCACCGTGCACCTCAGAGGTGAGGCAGGGGGGGAGGGGCGGAACGGAGGACAAGACAGGGAAGGAGAAGGAGGGCAAGGACAAAAGAGTAAGCCTTACTAATCTCTCTTCCTATGTATGTCTGTGTGTGTGTGTGTGTGTGTGTGTGTGTGTGTGTGTGTGTGTGTGTGTGTGTGTGTGTGTGTGTGTGTGTGTGTGTGTGTGTGCTCATGTTGGAGTGCGAGAAAGCCAGAGCGAGTGGAGGTAGGTTTAAATGTTGCATTCCAGCCCCCGAGTGACAGGTTTCAGCAGCCCTGACAGGATGGAACCAGAGAGCTTGCCACCCTGAGGGGGTGGGGGTTGGGGTGGGGTTACACCGTGGCCTGGTGCTCCACTAATCATTCACCCCTGGTACATAACATACCCTACCTGTCCGCGGTCTGGCCCGATAGCCCTAACCCTAACCCCATACCCTCTTGTCCTACCAACCCCTTCCTACTCTCCCTTGTTGCTCGACAACTTGGAAAACATGCTTGTAGTCGGAGACGTCCGTCCGGGGATAATGAAGCCACGGAGAGCGTTGATGTGACTGCCGGAAGACAGTAGCCCGGCTAGCATGGGGGGTCATTAGGGGAGAGGGGACAAACCATGCCACTCAGGCCGGGACAGGCATTTTCAACAAAAAGGATATCTCCTCACAGGGGTGGTGCGTGGAGCTCACACTTTCAGCCTAGATCAATGGGACACTTTTTAGACTGGCACCTTTGTCTTTTTGTGGTGATTTTAGCTGGTACACCTCAAAAACAGACCAGCATTCTCTCCTATGCTGGTGCGCCGATACAGATATGCCCGACTTTCTTTGTCCCTTTCACCTGGGCCTGGATCCCCCCAGAGCATGGACAGGCAATATCACAGCCGTTGCGTTTGACAGATGGGCCGGAAAGAGGACTTTAGCGTTACCTTTAGCCGTCGACACAGTTGTATAGTGAGTGCCCTGCCTGTTCTAATGCCCCCATAAATAACACAGTGGCAGTCTGTCAACCCCGCGTCTACGGCGGGGGGGGGGGGGGGGGGGGGGGGGGGGGGGCGCGGGGGTTCCTGGTGGCGGCCATGGGTGAAATGTCACGGCTGCGTATGCACCGCCTGATCCCTGCCATCCATCTCCTGTGGGTGTCCAAGCCCAGCATCCCCTGGAGCTTCGTGGATCAGCGCTTCCCAGGTCAAGAGGGCTCTGTCTGGTATAAGATTTAACGTAAGGCCCCCGTAGTCGCCAGGGGGGCTATCTAATCTCGGATCAAAGTGACCACAGGGGGACATCTTGTGAGATGGCCTGAGTGTTAGGCTTGGTCTCAGCTCGATGATGTGGTATGTAGGTGCCAGTAGAGAAAAAAGCTTGGGCCACCACGAGCAATTGACAAGGGTGATAGGACCAAATGGTGAGGTGAGTCAGGCAGAGGTTTGTTTGTTGTGACCCGGAGAGCAGTTGGTGCTGTGTGAATGTGGTAGCCCATATTCAACTTAGATTCAACCTTTTCCCCATTTGTCCTGCTCTGCCTTACTTGAATATTCCAGACCCGGGAAACATGCGAAGCAACTGTCGCAACTTCAGCTGAAGTAGTGAAAGCCAAGCATGTGTGAGTGTGTGTGTGAGTGGGGGAGGAAAACCCTCCTGTCCTGTCCTCTCCACCACAACCACACCATGACCATATGTTGCCTCTCACGACAGGAGGTATCGTGGATTGCCCTCGTGGATTAGTCAAGAGCAGAGAAAATAAACACTGAATATCTTTACGTAGGAGGTAAATATGGTGGTACATAAGGTCAATTCCGCATATGCCTTATTCCCAAAAGTAGCTGATACACTTATTCGTCGCCAAGGCTATTCGTCGCAATAGCCTGCACTGAATGTGTCACACAATTGTCTTTACTTTCAAAACAAATGGAGTGTTGCCCACAAAAGCATGAACATTTACATAACTTACTTCCGATAGTAAGTAAATAAAAATCAACTTACCAACTGAAAAGTGCAGATAAAGATGAGCGTGCATCGCCCGCTGCAACAGCCCATTGTGTCAACAGCCAAAAAGGACTCAAACGGGGAGAAAGGAGTTTTCAACGCGGTTGAGTCTGACACTCGCGCGTGGAGGTCTTGACGAGACAGGCAGGTTTAGTCTATAGGTCCAGCATGAAGATAGCTCCAAGCGCCGTTATCCTTTTCCCATTCTTTTCCACATGCATTAGTGGTCGTTTTTTAGGCAACACGCTGAAGAGACAGTGGTCCCTTTCTACCCGTATTCTGCCCGGATAGCTAAATCGCACACCGGTTTGTATGTGTGTGTGTGTGTGAGTGTGTGTGTGTGTGTGTGTGTGTGTGGGTATGTGTGTGTACGTGTGTGTTTGTGAGTGTGCAAGTCGCCTGCTTGTGTGTGCTTGAGGGGAGCCACGGTAGGGGGGAGTCTGTCAAGAGGGAGGACACGATGTGGGCGTCAACGGGTTTGGTCTTATTCCATAGGACAACTTTTTCAAAGTCCATTTGTGCTCTATTCTGAAAAATAAATGTTCAATACTTTCTAGATAGAAAAACAAATGAGGGGCATATATGTTTTCTGACTAGGACATTGTAGGATATCTTACATACAATATGGCATATGGCAGTTCAGTCAGTTAATTTAATTCAACACTTAAGTTGATTAGTCAAAGTAGCATTTATGAAAGCATCCTGTCATGATTATCTTAGTGCATAAAGCATGGCGCGGGAACCCTTGACGGGACAGAGAAGACTGCTAGTTTATGATGGAATCCAAGCGCCACCCTGTGGTTATAGATTAAACTCACGGTTTCGTTTTCTTTGAAGATAATGTTTGTGTGCGCGTGCATTTTGGCCCTGGCCTAAAATGGGTGTCGAAACGTAAATAAATTATTAAATGTTCGCACAATATTTTTTTTGCCCCCCCCCCCCCCCCCCTCTCTCTCTCTCTCTCTCTCTCTCTCTCTCTCTCTCTCTCTCTCTCTCTCTCTCTCTCTCTCTCTCTCTCTCTCTCTCTTGCTGTCCCCTCTCTCTCTGTATATATATCTCTACCTCCTCCACTTCATCACTCCCCTCTGGTTCCCTCTCCATTTTGTACTTTCTCTTTCTCTCGCTAACCTCCTCTCTCTCCCCCCTCCATTTGTCTCAGCCTTTCTCCCATCACTCTGTTCCCGTCTGTCCGCCTCTACGTCTCTGTGAGGCTGGACGGCCAGGCAGCATCCCGTGCACCTCTCCCCCCTGCACCAGCCTGATAAATCTTTTACACGTCTGCCCACAGACTGAGGGAACACTTCACTTCTGATTACATGACACACTCCTCCGCTCCGCTCTTTAAAAGCATCGCTCCATCCCTCCATCCCACACCGCCCGGCCTCGTCTGGCCCAGCCCAGCCCAGCCCGGCCCTGGAGCCTCCTGCCTCCCTCGTTCAACCGGCTAAAAATAAACAAGTTTTATTTTTGGCCAGGCAAGGGACAGAACTCACTTTTTTTCCAGGGAGGAGATCTCTCCTGTCAAGCGGAGGTAACGTAGTCCACAATAGGTCCGATGTTCAATGAACTCAAAACTGTCATAAGAGTAACCCACCGTTGCAACCATGTACATGATGTGATCATAAACAATTGCTTTTTGTTTGCTACAACCAGACTGTTAACATTCTAATGGTATATATATATATACATATACATATACATATATATAGTTATGTCATCCCGTGCAACCAAGGCCCTTGACACAACGGAAAACAGTCCCTGAACGCTCTTGGTTGTTCCATTTGGACCCGCTACACACCCCACGTCTACCCATACTGCTCTACTTCTTCAAGCTGTGGCCATCTTTTAACACATGTCATTGAGAATGGTGTTGGAGGGGGGAAAAAGACAGGGGTGTTGCATGTGCGGGCCCCGGAGCTGGAATAAGGTCAGCGATGGAGCGCTATTAGATGCCTCATGGAGGCTCTTCTTCAGTTTAGCTAGCACTGGGGCTATCATTTGACACCTCCTTATCACCACCCTCACTCTGTGTGTGTGTGTGTGTGTGTGTGTGTGTGTGTGTGTGTGTGTGTGTGTGTGTGTGTGTGTGTGTGTGTGTGAGCGTGCGTGTGTGTTTTCTCAATGGGGTCGTCTCCCTGTGTCCGGTCTGGCCCGGGGCCCTTGGGGGGACTCCTGTGTCCCGCCCAGACACTAACGTGAAGTGACAGGGCCAGCCAGCGGCACGCTGCTCCGAGAGGACCTGCATTGTAGCCGAGCCCCAAGAGTCTGGCCAGTGGCCGACAGCGACACAAAGGCCGGGAGCCTGAAAGGAGGAGAGGCTTTTCTCTCCCTTTCAAAGCGTCTTTTCTTATTCTTCGCCCTCCTCTCTCTCTCTCTCTCTCATGGTCTCACTCTGTCTCTCTCACTCTCTCTCTCTCTCTTTACAGATAGCTTGCTTTCACAAACATACAGTATATACACACCCACACACCCACTCACATGCACATGCGCATGCACACACGCACAAACATACATGGGAGGGGGGGGGGGGGTTGCATTTGTCTTTTAATGCCTCAATGTTTCTATGTCCCACCAGCATTTATCATACAACTGCTATACTCTTTGGCTCACTGAGATTACTTGTTTTGAGCAAGTGAACGCATTAAAAAGGGCATTTTGCGAACACTGCTGAGCACACACACACAGGTACACACTTGAGCGTCAGCAGAGAACAATGCCATTTTGTTATAACTATTACTTCAGAAAGGTTGATGTAATTGCATTGCATCCACTGACACTGATGCATACGTAACAGAACGGTGGATTTGAATGGATGATTCATCCGTCCACAATCAAGGGCATCCTTGCAACGAGAGAGTAACTGTTGTTCTCTTCAGCTCCTCAGGACAATTTTATTAACCAGCGCGACAGAACTCCAAACCATCCGCCTTTGGCTGGCCTACAAGCATGTCAATGTGTTCTTTATTTAGGCCCTTGCTCATAAAACTTTAAAGTTATTCAGCAAGTAGAAGGCGGCGGCTCATCTAATGTCTATCTCGCCTGCTGTCTACCATGAGGGAAAAATCCACTGCCAATGAGGAATAAATACAGAGGCAATTATAAAAAATATATGAATAATTTATACCTGTATTATCATATGACAAAGAAATATAGGTTATCTAGTCTCCGATCATTTGAAGGATGAGGCGGTATTACTGAAGCTATCCACTAGAGGGCTCTAGATAGGTGAGGCCAGCTTCATTGAGAGAGTGCTTTGCAATGCTTGCTGCCTCCGTCACATGGTGCCCCTTAACCGAGCAACCGCG
>CM030174.1:26480592-26490592 GCA_017639675.1 Aplochiton taeniatus | reverse complement strand
AGAGACAGAGACCAGCGTATGTGTGTGTGTGTACGCACAGCGGGAAGACGGAGTTACGCTGGTGCGCTCCGAGGGCCGCAGGGAGCCGGCTGCAGTATCGATTGGTTTGGGTAAGATAATCCTCCGGCTTCAGTGTTACTTCTTAATAAGAGCTGATGGAGGAGGAGGAGGAGGAGGAGGAGGAGGAGGCGGCCATCCCATCAGATACCGGCCTGCCTCGGCCAGCTTTGAAGGAGGTTGTTCGATCCCCAGACACAGGACCTGGTCTGCAAAAGGAGTCCTTGTCTTTTTGACGCCTGCCGCGGTCTGACAACACGGGGCCCGAACTACAGTCGGAATGTGTTTGAGCCTAAACGGGGTCGAGGTCCCGGCGTTTCCGTCGGCAACGGCTCGGGAGAGACTCCGAACGACAAGAACTTGCCGGAGTGCAAGCGTTTGCGCCAACGATCCCACGGACAGATTAGCGGCGCCGTTAAGCCTCAGAGCCATCCAGCCTTTCAATCAGCCATTGCAAAAATATTAAGCAATCATAGCATTGTACGTTTCCGCACAAAGCCATTATTAGATTGAGGTGCCTGGCACCGGGTGGGCGCGTGTGTTTGTGCGCACGCGTGCGTGTGTGTGTGTGTGTTCACAGTCGTGGTGAGAGCGTGGAAGGGTGTGTGTGTGTGTGTGGTGTGTGTGTGTGTGTGTGTGTGTGTGTGTGTGGGGGGGGGGGGGGGGGGGGGGGGGGGGGGCTGGTGTGTGTGTGTGTGTTGGGGGGGCGCTGCAAAGGGTGCGTTCGGTGGTTGGTGGCTGACGCGTTTCCTCTTCTCAGCAGGCATGCCGCCTATCTGGGTGTTAATCAAGTCAGCAGCCGCGCGCCTCCGAGGGAAGGCAAGGAAGCTATTTTAGGAGGCAGGTAGCGATAAGCACAGCGACGGAGTGACACAACGTGGCTTGAGATTTCTGCCGCGCGGAGTCCTTGAGAACGGCCTGGTTTGGACCTTCCATTCTTTTCCTTCTGCCACCTTTGCAGATCGAAAAGCCTCCCGGTTGATAAACGCTGCTCGAAGCGATAAGATAAAGCTAAAATTGGAGTTCGTCAGGTGTTTGTTCTATCCGATGCATATCACTCACGTTGTGACTGAACTGTCGATGAGGTTTCCGGTGTAATCAGAATTGACTGGCGCGACGGAAAATAGTTTAAGGGCGCTACGTTACTCCCGGACTGCCTATTGCAAATTCTCGGGCTTAACTTGCCGTGAGACTAATTTGTGTGGCTGGATATGTGTAAAGAAACCAGGGCCCCGTTCTATATTTGCCTCTTTTTGATGAAATAATTTAGTTATTTATGTATTCACCTACACATGAAAGAACTCGGTGGTCCCAGTTGGATCTCTGTCTCTCTCTCTCTCGCGCGCGCCTGCTCTCCCTCTCCCTCTCTTTTCACTCTATTTCTCTGTCTTTGTCTCTTGCTCTCATTGCCTTGTCTCTTCATAGTCCCCTGATGTTTCGCACTTCCTTTTCATCTCTCTCTATGCTGTCATCATTTTTCCTCTCTCGTCTCCAGTTCTTCAATCTCTGATGCCAGACAAACGAGTTCCGGTGTAACATGACGCCCTATGCGCTCGTGTGTGCGCAGGGTGTGTGTGTGCCCCGACATCTGTGTGTGTGTGTGTGTGTGTGTGTGTGTGTGTGTGTGTGTGTGTGTGTGTCCGTGTCCGTGTTTAACCAAAGCACCTGCTGTGCTTGTCCTCCATTCATCGGCCTGATCGATGGAGAGCCGGCGCTGGCGCTATCGCGTTAGCTTTGGTAACCTAGTTTAAGGGGCTTCGCCCTGCCCAGTGTTAGCGCAATTAGCGCTGTCATGCGCACGCGGATCAATCAGCTAGCAAACGGACTTCACTGCCGGGGGAGGAACGAAACAGAAACATTCCAACTTAATTAGCGCGCGCTGGCCGCGTCCCCGCGTCCCCCCCCCCCCCCCACTGTGGTGGTCAATCAGGGAGGCCATGGAGGCCAGCCGACGCATCAGGAGTGACACGCGGAATTAGTCAGCGCCGGCCTTTTTACACGGCGCCTACACGCAGCGAGTGTGGCAGGAACAGTGGGCCGGTGAGTGGTGAGCTGCTAAACTGTGTGGTGCCGGAGGTGGCGGTTGACGGGAGCGGCGGCCTTGGGGAGACAGAGCCTCCCAGAAAGGCTGGGGGATGATTCACGGTGCGAGTTCGCTCAACACTCCCACCGCGCTCTGCCCGTCTGTGCGGAGGGATATGGAGGACGGACGCGCGGGAGAGAGAAGCGTCGGAAGGGAACCTTTGAATTCGACCCCCCCCCCCCCCCCCCCCCACACACACACACACACGCAAGCTCGCGTTGTGCAAGCTTCCCCCGGCTTTCCCAACCGAGGGCCCTCGTGTCTGTGTGGTCGGCAGCGTCCGCTTCCCGGCGGGCCGAGACGAGAGAGCGTTTAACGGACACGCTCCCTGCCGCTTGCAATGGCGACGGGAATGGAGTCCACACGGCAGCCTTTCACCGGCAGCCAATGCAGGAGGGAGACTGACGTAGAACAAAAAAGATGCTGCAGGGTTTGCAGGGGTGTCGGTGAGCGGAGCAGTTGCAAGGTGTGTGTGTGTGTGTGTGTGTGTGTGTGTGTTTTTGTTGTTGCTGCTTGTGTTTGGCACTCCCAGCCTGCTTTGACTGAATTACTTTTCTTCTTTTTTTTCTTCCCTTTTTGACACCCGGAGCAGATACGGTGTGCCTACCTTCTCCTTAATGTATGCACGCACAAAAGCACAGAAACACACACACACACACACACACACACACACACATAGAGAACATGCATAATGATGCGAGTTGAAAGATGAGAGCCGTTCGCTTGCCTATCAGGGCATCTGAGATTGCCTGCTATCCTGCAGATGCAGCGAGTGACTCACCCAAAACCACGGGGGTGGAGGGGTGCTGCTAGCGAGTTACATTGTGCACCACAGCTAACACACAGCATGGCCTCATGCAGGGCAGGCAGGCAGTGCCTCTCTCTCTCTGTCTCTCTCTCTCTCTCTCTCTCCGTATATCTCTCTCAGTCTGTCTATCTGTCTCTCTCTCTCTCCTTGTATATCTGTCTCAGTCTGTCTGTCTGTCTGTCTGTCTGTCTGTCTGTCTGTCTGTCTCTCTCTCTCCATATATCTCTGTCTGTCTGTCTGTCTGTCTGTCTGTCTGTCTGTCGTCTGTCTATCTGTCTCTCTCTCTCCATATATCTCTCTCTGTCTGTCTGTCTGTCTGTCTGTCTGTCTGTCTGTCTGTCTGTCTGTCTGTCTGTCTGTCTGTCTGTCTCTCTCTATCTATCTCATTTAACTAATCTCTCTCTCTTTCCGTGTATCTCTGTCAGTCCGTCTGTCTCTCTCTCTCTCTATTGCTTCATCTGTTTCTCTCTCTCCCCCTCTCCAAATTCCTCAGCATATAGTAGAGGACCCACACATAAATATAGCCAGTATGAATCCATACTGTAAATTGCTGACGGAGAGAGGGAGGTGCCACGGTCAGATTAAGGACCAGCCAGCGAAAGACCCCCCAGAGGGACGGTTTCAATCACACACTCTTAAGGCACCGCCCCACCCACAGATGAAAGTAGTGCGACTTGTGTGTGTGTGTGTGTGAGGTGTCTGTCCTCTTTCGGGAGTGAAGCGTTTGTGTTTGAACTGATAATGAGAGATGGCCCTCTGTGTGTGTGTGTGAGTCTTCGTGCGTGCGTGCGTGAGTCTTCGTGCGTGGGTGTGTGAGTCTTGTGTGTGTGTGTGTGTGTGTTTGCCAGCCCGTCTGTCTGAGGAAAGGGGCCGTGGGGCCGGTGTGATGTAGTAAATGCTTGCTACGAAGTGTCAGCGCCTGTTACTGTTCCAGTCTCCGCCCCGGAGCTCTCCTCTGGGAAATAAGGACGAGCGGCGCGGAGCGGAGCGGAGCAGCTTCCGCTGACGTGGCCATGTTCGCTGGGTGCCCAGGCACGGATCGGTGACACGTCCATGTCAAACGCTGGGCTATTTTTGGAAGACGGCGCGCCGGCCGTCCATTGTCGATATGCAGGCACAGATGTTAGGAATTCCGTGTAACGTGTGTGTGTGGCTGTGTGATTCTACATGCGTGTGTCCGTGAGCGTTATGTTCTATCCAAAGTGCCAGGGCTTCGTGTGTGTGTGTTGAAGGGATGGATGTGCTCTGAGGGGCAGTGCTCAGCTCCTCCAGCTGTTAAGGGGACACGTGACACCCGCACATGGAGGGACGTTCGTCCCCCCACACCCCTAACATTACCGTCCCCTCCCAGCCTCTGTCGGACAGTGATTTTTCCAGAATGTTTTTTTTCCCGTTTCCTCTCCTTCTGGGGAAGGCAGGAAAGGACGAACGCTCCGGCAGTCGTTGGCTAACGCGCGTGGCTCCCGTCGAGTTTGACACTGAGATCATGTGACACCTCCGTTGGCCTGGCGACGTCACCGCGCTTGCAGGCCTACAGGTCCGGACGCAGATTTACAAAACCGGAACAGACAGGAGGCACTTGCGGTGGCTGCCGACGTTTCAAGCTGTGTGTGTGTGTGTGTCTGCTTTGCCGTGCCGAAAGGTCAGGGCGGATGAACCACAGTACAGATTCTGTAGGCTCCCGTTTGGAGACACGGTCGACTGTGTTCCCACGACGACCGCCACATGCCTGCGACGCAAAATGGACACCGCCTCGGGGAAAATGGACGGGTCAGCTGGAGATGGAGACCAGCGCGTCGTGTTGCTCCCCTTTGTCTCCTCCCACCGTCCTCCTCTCCTCCGCCGCTCAGAACCGTTTCTCCTGCACCTCTCCCCATATGGGCCAGCGCTCTGGTCCTTTTTTCATCCTCCTCTGCTTCGTCCTACTGCGCGTGGCATAGCGTGTCAGCGCTCTGCTTTTCTTAGAGGTCTTGGAGGTAAGTACACACACGCACACACGCGGAGACACACACACACGCGGAGACACACACGCGCACACACACACACACCAGCCACATACATATAAAGAGTCCTGCTCTTAGAGTTAAAGTGGCAGCAGGCAGGCACGGGCAGCCATGATGAATAATTGAGTCATGTGGCTTGCAGAAATAGAAATCTCCCCACACAAGTGTGAAAACATCCCTCGCCACCTGGGAGCTGGCACTGCCAAGTAGGCCTACACACATATGTGTGTACGTGTGTGTTTTGGGGAGAGAGAATATGTGATTTGTCCTCTTTGATCTTGTTTTCCTGCCGACAGGTGTGTGTTTACCAGAGAGGTGGGATATTCGGGATGTGAAAAGCAGGTTTTACTCCAGCATTGCCGGCGGCACAAATCGGCATGCTAATGAGGCATTGCGGCGCCAGCGCTTTTCAACGTCATTCTGCCTTTTTCCCCAATCGATATTTTTCTGTCATCGCCTGGTGTTAAACTTTTCCCCCTGTTGGCTGGATATTATTATTTATTTTTTTTCTATTTGCGAATCCTCTTCGCACAAGAGACAGTTTCCCGAGCGCCATTTTGAAGCAAGCCGACTACTTTCGTGACAAAGCAAAAGCTGATCGTGGAGGGAGAGGGGAGAAAAAAATCCCCGGCAAACCGGTAAGGAAGGTCAAATCTGACAGCGCCAAGCTCCTCGTCCTGACAGACTCCGCCGGGGAGAGGGGCCTCTGCACTCTCCCCCAAAACGGAACCGTTCAGAAATACCTTTTTTCCCTCTGAGCTGTCCTGAATTTTCATTTCATTTTCATTTTGCAGTGTGAAGGATTTAGCAGGAACTAGTTCTGTCACAATTTTTTTTGTTGTTCTTTTCTCTTTTTTTTGCTTTGTCACGTGCTGCCGTCTACGCAGCGGGGCTGTGGATAGAAGAGAGACGCGCTGGAGGAACGCACAGTATGGCTCCATAAGCTCCAGGAGGCCAGCCCGGTGCAGCCCTGCACTGCAGGCTGGGGTTAGACAGCTGCTGGGGCTAGAGAGCAGCTCAAAGCTCAGCCTCGGATTAACCACGGCCGCACCCTCCCCCCCTCCCCCCCAGCCCTGAACGTCTGTCTGCCCGCCGCGTCCATCAAAGCTCTCTGCCTTGTGCGTGCGTGGCGCAGCCAACGTGCACGCCGCACACACACCCACACCCACACTCTTTCCTTCACTCTGTCTCTAACAAGAACGAACCCCTGCACACACACGCGCGCACACACACACACACACGCGCGCGCACACACTTGGAGCTCCCCCGACAGCCCCTTCTATGTGCCAGTGGTGGGCTGCCGCCGGGTTGGAAATGAAGGGGGGGGCTTAAGGAGGCCAGCAGAACCTAAGGGGTTAAAACTGGGTCAAGCTGAACCACAGGGTCTAACTGTCTGTGTCTCTGCATGGCAGCCGTGCTGGGACTGCTTTAATTGTGAGCAGACAGGGAGGGAGGAAAAGGGTTTGTTTGGGCACATGCATACTGTATCCAGGCGTATGTGTGGAGGTGTCAATATTGCCTCTTAGTGTTGACGTGGGCGTCCCTTCACACAAACATACATATAACCGGGGTCTGGTGGCAGACAGACTGGAGTTAGTTGGGGTCTAAGGGCTAAGCGCTAAGACTCTTTAGTCCGTCAAATCATCGGTAATCTGCTGGCTGCAGGCAGCCTATTGGGACGGGTTGGGAATGCCATGACTTGGGGGTTGGGGGTTGGGTGTTGGGGAGGCAGGGGGGTTGCTGAGAATCCTTTCTGGATGTTTCACCACACTGCTGAGAAGTTGAGCCTTTCCTTTCCTTCCGACTCCGTCTCTGTCGTGCCCTCCTTCGCTCGTCTCTCTCTCTCTCTCTCTTTCTCTCTCTCTCTCTCTCTCTCTCTCTCTCTCTCTCTCTCTCTCTCTCTCTCTCTCTCTCTCTCTCTCTCTCTCTCTCTCTCTCTCTCTCTCGCTCTCTCTCTCTAAGTCTCCCCTCAGCTAGGGTTTAGTGGAGGGTTATTCCAAATGAGCACGCCGGTGAATAACGCGCAGTCATTAAAGGTTGCCGCGCCGACGCTAACAGTTGGTCACGGAACAGCACTGGTCGCATGCACGTCCTCTTGTAGCCCTCGGCCAGGCTCTCCTTACCAACCAGCCACATCGTTGGATTGGCTTCACTCTTTCTGGGTGGTGGTTGTTTGGAGACGGTACTACATTCATTCCCATGCATAATGCATATGGGCGGATTTGGATTTGTGTTTGTTTCCCCGGCGCTCCGTGTGGATTTTGTTGCTATTCCCAAAATGCAGCGTTCAAAAGGGAACTGCATGGGTGCACACAAGACCCGCCATAGCACCATCATTAACGTAATGAGCAGCAAGTTAGTGCCGGAGTCAGCCATAAAGAGAGGGAGGGAGGGAGAGAAAGAGAGAGAGCAGGAGAGAGAGAGAGAGAGCAGGAGAGAGAGAGAGAGAGAGAGAGAGCAGGAGAGAGAGAGAGAGAGAGAGAGAGAGAGAGAGAGAGACAGAGAGAGAGAGAGAGAACGGGGAGAGAATCTCTCAATCCCGGAAGGACGAATGTGAAATCCTAAACGTTGCCTCCGACTCATTCTGGCTAATTGATGCCAGGAACACACTACAAGAGGTTTTTATTCGGGGCATCCTACTGCTGTTCATACTTTACGATCAACTAGGATATTTACGCTGCAATATCTACACTAGATATTGATCGCTGAGTTCACACTACACGATCACCGCAACTCAGAGAGAAGCAGAATCATAGACTACACACTCCAAGCAAAGAGCAGGCTACAGGTCACAGACACACACACAGTACATATACAAACATGTGTATACAGACAAGTAGGTCACAGACAATTGTTTATGATCGGATACATGATGAAAATACATACTTTACATAGTTTACCTAAAAGCAACAGTAGATTACATGTTGAATCATCAAATGCAGAGAACAATTTCACGGTAGTCAAAATTTGAAACGTTAAAGATCTATTCTGCACTTTAATAGAAGCTTGAACCATTGTGTGAATATGAAATAAACAATGAAACGTGTAGGCTAAATGTAAACAAAATCCATAAAACATTATGATGCTTATCCTTACTGTCTGTGTGGGCAGATTTAGAAAATAGTGGATTTGGCTACATGTTGATATCCAATTAGCATTTATTTCGCTTGAACGCCAGTGAAACCATTGTGAAATTAATTACCTGTTATATTTAGAACTCCAGCCATCTCCCTCAAGCTCAAGTGTTTTTTGACTCGGTCATGGTGAAACATTGTGAACAATTTTGTCAAACATACACTTGTGACACAACTCGGCAAGTTACTCCTCCGACTAACTAACCCTAACCCTAACCCTAACCTGGGTCCAGGGCTTTCCACTCCTTGGAAGCCATTTTTCTTCAAGTGTGTCGCAGGTGTAATGCATTGCGTGTGTAATTAGTGCATTCCTATTGGCTAAGGCCCGATCCATCAAAACATTGGTTTGTAGTGGCGTTCACACTTGCGACCTTGTAATGTCGGTGAGGAAAAGATGGCTGACTGATGGTCGAATTTCTTTGGGGACGGCGCAACAACATGGTAACATGGCAACAGGAGCAATTATCAGAGGCCACAAACTCCACCAAGGTTACGGGGTTCTGATTTCACAAAATCCTGTCTGCTTTCACAAAATCTCATGGCAGCTTGGTCAGTTAACTCGCAACCTGTGAAAGGGGGCTAATATCGCGCAGTCTGACCCTGGCATAAGCGGAGCCGAGAGACCCAGAGAGAGCTAGTGAACGGCCCAGCAAAAGGGCTGTCCTGGCCTTTGGCCTCGAGTCTGTGGGATCAGCACTAAGTATTTGAGCCTTGTTCAGCCTCTCGTTGGCACGGCTCCATCCACAGTAATAAGTGTGGAAATGGAATGCTGCAGATTGCGTCCGACATGGGTTTCTGTCGCCCTTTTGATTCTGTGTGAACTTGAAGAATGCTTCCGCAACACCTCCGTCAGGTTCTGAATTTACACGCAGACAGCTTACAGACAGTGGATTGAGACGAGGCCCTTCAGCGCTCGGTTGGAGGGTATTTACGGCAGCATAAATTAAGGAATTGTTTGTTTGTCACGTTTAATTGGACTTCTGTTAAATCATGACAACTTCAGTGCTGCCATCTACAACACACACACACACACACACACACACACACACACACACACACACACAAACACACACACAAACACAAAAGCACACACACACACACACACACATACACACAAGCACACACAAACACATGCACACGCACACCCACACGGATCTGCTGATCTTACGTTGCTGTGGATTCACTGTGGAGCACAGACAGAGGCGGCATTATGGGATGTGCAACGACAGGCCCAGTCAAAGATGTGGCCACGGAGGTGTTTGATTGGGTAATGCCGTGACATCAGAGCCTGCACATGTAAGTGCTGACATCAAATTCCCCCTGGAGTTTCCAGTTAGCATAGCGACGTGGGCGCCAGGGAGTGACTCTCCATCATAAAATCCAAACGCCTCATTCAACCTGATGGGGTAAGATGCATAGCTAAACTGAATCCAGCCATTATCAACAACGCATGGCATTCAATGTAGAACTACGCACACGGCATACACTCAGACAGGCTCACTTGCAAAAGCACTGTGTGAACAGACATGATGTAACCATGAGAAATTGCTTGCAGCTTCACTGAGTGTGTGTGTGTGTGTGTGTGTGTGTGTGTGTGTGTGTGTGTGTGTGTGTGTGTATATGTATGTGTGTGTGTGTGTGTGTGTGTGTGTGTGTGTGTGTGTGTGTGTGTGTGTGTGTGTGAGAAAGAAATGGAAATAAAGAGAGAGAGAGACAGAGAGAGGGAATATTTAACTTACAGTACATACAGGGAACATTGTGTCTAAGCTAAAACAGGTTTACTCCACTTTAGACTATTAGTCAGAACAATTGTAAACAACGTAAATGAAAACTATTATGAATATTCGAGTCTCGTCATTATTTGAGGGTGTGTGAGCGCCATGAATGTAGGTGCATAGGTTTTGTGTGGCGACTG
>CM030174.1:26470592-26475592 GCA_017639675.1 Aplochiton taeniatus | reverse complement strand
CTGAGATTGAGACCTGAGCGGGCAGAAGTGTGTGTGCGTTTGTGTGTGTGTGTGTGTGTGTGTGTGTGTGTGTGTGTGTGTGTGTGTGTGTGTGTGAGTGGGTGCACGGATGCGTGCCATGGCCGTGGAACACTTCAGCAAGGTGTTGATCCTGGGGGCCATCGCGGCGGCCTCGGCCTTCGTCGTCACCGTCTTCATCGTCTTGGTCTGTGTGGGCTGCCAAAGGTGAGAGGTCAATCAGCCACACCTCTTGATATTATTATTTTTTTTTTTCAACCCATTTATGGAAACACTTCTGCTCATCTTCAGCTAATTAGTGTAGTAGTTAGTAGTTAGACTTTTTTCATTTTCTTTCCTTTTTTCTTTCATGGCTCTGTTCTTTTCCCTTCGCTTTTGTCTTCGCTCGCTCTCTCCCTGGCCTGCTTGGAGAGCTGCGAATGAATGCTAATGGCTAGGCGTGTCGGATCAGATGAGGCCCTCCTCTCGGGGCGCCTAAGTGGACGGGGCAGAACCTCGGTCCGGGCGGCAGGATCCTCAAACGATCCCCGCCTCATCAAGCCCCTTTGCAGACGAGAGCCGTGCAAACGCGGGAGGGGACGTTCGGGGATGATCAAACCGTTTGTTTGGCGGGCGAGCGTCGTGGAAGAGGCCCCCGGGGGGGTTTCGTTCGGAGTCCTCGGGGATCGCGCAAAAGCCGGCCTGTGGCTTTCGTCGCCGTGGGAGACGCATTGCTACCCGGGCATGTAGGGAGGCTCCAAAATGTCAAGTCCAATGGGCCGTCCTAAAAGACAACATAGGTGTACAGATGAAAGGGAAGAAAGAATCCATATTCATCGGGGGAGCTTGAGAAGGTGCAGAGTGTCCCGCTTACGGATAAAACCCCTTTGATATGCTCGGAAGGAGAGGGGAAGAAAGATAAAACACCCTGCATGTTTAGTATTCTGTGTAATGCCCCTTCAAGAGTTTGGGTGACAGCGTTGTCACACCGCCGTCACACCGTTACCCAACAGACCACACACTGAGGCGGCGGATGGGGAGAGCTTCTTTGTAGAGCTCTTGTACTCGGCTCGGTCTGTAGTTAGACCCAGCGAGGGTTGTTAGGATGTTATTGTGGAGAGCGGCACCCTCCCAGGGGGGGGGGGCTAAAATGGCCACCAACAGCACCGACAAGAGTTGGGATGCGCGCGGCAACCGCACACGCGTTCCGGCAGCGCCGCTCCCGACCCGTTCCCCGTCTCTGACCGGCGGGAAGCCACGTGGGATGGCAGGCCGTCAGGGCGGGGCCCAAGAGCCCTGCGAGCTCGTCGCACCTGAATCCCCAGGTGTCTCCTCTGCAACCCCCCCCCCCCCCTCCCTTCCCCCCTCCCACCACCGAGGGTGCGTGCTCCTCCGCCTCCGCATCCTGATCATCGCACGCGCGCCGCACGCTGGCCCTGTCAACAGTCTCCCATGGTTACGGTGTTCCCAAGGTAGCCGAGATGACGCAGCCCTACTCTAGCAACCACGGAGGAATGTACACAGACCGTAGCCAGCTATTCCATTCATACTTTCTCTTTGGTCTTGTATCATTTCTTGTTCCACCTAAATGTGCATGTTGGCACATCAAGGAATTAATATCAGTATCATGAACATATATTTACACTAACAATAGCTACATATATATATACAAACAGTAGCTATATATATATATGTATATATATATATAGCTACTGTTTGTACATATATATGTAGCTATTGTTAGTGTAAATATCTAGATATATCTAGATATACATATACACATACATACTTACATATATGTGTATATACATGACTTGACAGGCTTTGTTTTGAGGTCGGAGAAGAGTGGAGGCATTTGAAATGAGTTGGAGCCTGAAGGACACTCTCAACTTGGACAAAGAGAACCGAGTCATCGTGGCTATTTATTTTGCTGCGGTTTTCAGACTCTTATCTGACAAGGCGCTCTGCGCTCTAACCAGAGGAGTAGCACACTACTATCTACTGGGCCCCGAGTTCCCTTTTCCTCAGGTCTATATCCTTCACATCCCCTCCAACTCTACACAGACACACATAGACACACTTATACATTTTACCGTTCTGTCCTCCTCAGGAAAAACAAGTCCAAGCACCCTCCGGCCGGAGAGAAGGGGACCTCGGTAAATATGGTATTAATTTTCCTTTTTCTTCTCTCTCTGTCTCTGTCTCTGTCTCTGTCTCTGTCTCTCTCTCTCTCTCTCTCTCTCTCTCTCTCTCTCTCTCTCTCTCTCTTATAATATCTCTCTCATACATTCTCTCTCTCACGCTCTCTCTCTGTCTTTCTCTGCATCTCCATTTTGCTTCCCCTTGTCTTTCCGGTTTATGCAAAGAGTTTGTATCTTGGATCCATCATTACCGTTGACTCAACCCTCACCTCAACTTGACCCCGATCCTGTAGTGCAAACGTGTGTTCCCATGCGCACTCTGGTGTGTTGGTGTTTGCGCGGGCGTTGCGGAGCATTGACTCGTGGCTCTGTGTGTTAGCAGGGCACTCTACGAAACCCAAAGATGAACTCCATGAGTAAATCTGACACCAGGCTGCACGAGATCAACCGCCTGCCCTGCAACGGCAACAGTGAGTGATGACAGGAGATGAGACGAACACACACACACACACACACACACACACACACATATATACTTATAATAAATGGAAGAGCAAGGGGATTATGTTGACGTCCTCCTGTCATTCCTCATCCCCCCTACTCTCGTCATTTGTCTTCTTTACGCCATATCTTTTTTCCAACCCCCCACCCCCACCCCACCCCACCCCACCCCCACCACACTAACCATTCCCCCCCTTTCCCAGGTGTCCATAAGAGTCGCCCGGCCAGCATGGACCTGCTGCTCCTCCACACCCGACGCTCCCAGACCGACCTGCGGCCCTCCCACGTGCGCCAGCTCCCCCGGATACCCACCAGCCCCTCCGGGGCCCCCCAGCCGGGCGCAGGAGGAGGAGAGGCACACGGTGCTGGAGGAGGAGGAGGAGGTGGAGGAGGAGGAGGTGGAGGAGGAGGAAGAGGGGAGAGCAGGGATCACACCTACACCGAGGTGGGCCTGAGGAACCCCACCCCCTGCCTGGACGACGGTTTGTACGAGAGCGTGGGCGTGCGCGAGGGCGACGCCGACCCCAAGATGCCCCCCGCCCCGCCCCCCACCTCCGCCAACACCCCGGCCACCGTGAGGGCCGTCCAGAGCCCGTCGGGGCCCAGCGGGAGCTCTACCGGGAACGTACGAACACACAACTTAATCTTTGGCCCCTCATCGGTGGTGCAGAAATTAGATATAAATTCAATGTTTTTGCTGTTGTGATGTGTGATACACTACTGTGCATTTCAATTGGACTGTCATCTGTTTTGGCTTTTGCGATGTGGACATTAATTTGTCTGGCTTCGCATCTCTGACAGGACGCTAGGGGCAACGGGGGGGTGAACGGGACCCTCGGCCGAGGAGGAGCCAAGGGAGGGAACGGCGCCGCTGGCAGGGTGAATGTGTCCCCCCTGCCCTCCATGCCCTCCCTGGCCCCCCAGGACCCTGTGACCGCCGAGTACGCCTCCATCCGCAAGGTGAAAAAGGTACGAGAACTTTGGAGTTACGCGCTAAGAGTTTCCTGCAAGATTATGAAAAGAACGTCTCTGCTCCCAGTGTTATTGCAGTGCCTTGATGTTTTAACCTGGTTTCCATGAAACCCAACCAATCAATCCATCTAGGTTGACAAGGCAGCGAAGAAGGAGAACAATGGAGCCGACAGTCAGTCAGACAGCCAATCCAATGTGGGAGAGTCACCTTCTGCCCTCCCCCCTCCACTCCCTCGCAGTCAGGAGTTTCCACGGAAACCGGAGCCGTTCCACCTGCAATCCTTCCCGAAGGTACGGAGCCGACCATGTCTATTTGCCGGTGACAGATTGGCACTGTGGTCCTTTTGTACATGGGATGAAAAGTGTTGCCGTGGCAACAATTACCGATGCCTCAAACTGTCGTTGGAAGAGGGTTTTAACAAGCGCACAATTCCAAAGACTGTAGTTTCACCGTGTCACCACATGAGAGCGCTGTCCACCAAAGTAACATCTTCGCATGGCCGCTCACCGTGTTCAAAACAACATGTTGTTATCACGCTTTTTTTGACTGACTTTATGCTACAATTACTAGGCAGCTGTTATGCTGAGACTGTGAACATTTTTGCAAAGATAATTACTAATGCCTATGTGTGAATGTGGGTTTATGTGTCTGTGTGTATGTGTGTGTGTGTGTGTGTGTGTGTGTGTGTGTGAGAGAGAGAGAGAGAGAGAGAGAGAGAGAGAGAGAGAGAAGCCAGGATAGAGAGCCTTGGGAGGGATTATGTAAGAACTTGGCCAGCTGCCAATCTGTGCGTGGGTGTGTGTGTGTGTGTGTGTGTGTGTGTGTGTGTGTGTGTGTTTTGTTGAATATATCAGGGGGAGAAACAGCAAACAGGTAGCTGGCCAGCTGGGAAATAAATAGCCTATTCACACTGGAGCCATTTATTCAGCCTTAAAGGCTAAGGTCCCTGTTAGTCACACTCACTGCACAGCAGAAACACATTCAACAGTTGAATCATTCATTGTACTGTTAGAGATTTAACCATTTGTTTAGATGTCAAATAATGTCTTTTTGGAGGATATGACCCGTGGCAGAAATAAAATATTATACAAGTGGCGGATGAAGGCCAAAACATGTCAGAAACAAGAATTTTAATAAATGTAAAATGATACTCCGTCTGCATCCATCGGGTTCATATTTCTGACATGAGCAGTTCAGCTTTTATCTTAAGATATGCTTTGGTGGGCAGAATGAAGGCCTCAGTGTCAAAGGAACCATATACAAAAATGTTCTTTTTACATATTCAATCATAATAGTTTTCGTTGTGTAATTAGGAGAGTGTCGAATGGACTATGGAAAGGGAATATTCGAGAAGGCCCAGGATGCCTCCGTGTTTCTGGAACATGAAT
>CM030174.1:26448092-26468092 GCA_017639675.1 Aplochiton taeniatus | reverse complement strand
TTGGTTGCGCTGCGTTTTTTTTTTCCGTTTCCGTTTCAAAGCCCAGTTCACAGCCGAGAATGTTCGAAGAGCGCCCAGATGAGAAAGAGAGGGAGTGACGGAAAGAGTGCTAGAAGAGAGCGCAAGCCAGAACGAAGAAAAAAAAGAAAAACGACAACATACAGTAGAGGCTTCCTCAACAGCTGCAACTGGGTTTTGACCCCCCCACCACCCCCCCCCCCCCCCCCCACCCCCCACCCCACCCCCTCCTTCTCGTGATTTCCTTCCTCTGCGGCACAATGCTGCAAACGCTGCACACAACACACACACACACACACACACACACACACACACACACACACACACACACACACAGCGCGGGACTCACAGCATAGGTCAGGGTCTTTGTTTATCCCGAAAGGTCACAGAAAAGGAGTGTGGGGGCAGGAGAGATGTGCGGTTTGAAATCTACAAAGTGTGTCAAAGAGGGGAGGCGGAGGGGAAGATGCTGTAAGGAGATCTGTCATGACAACATGTGTTTTAGATCCGTTTCCCCCTCATTTCAAACCAGCTAAGAGTTCGAACTTTTTCAGCCGGGATTGATATATATTTATCACACATGGCGTGAATTGAGTGCCACAATCAAAAACTTCACTGGATGAACATGGTACTAGACCTCCAGAGCAGACATGTTAGGCGAATAAGCATAACACCATTGTGGCCATACTATAGTAGATTCAGAACTACAATGGACTATTTCCATGTTTTTTTTTTCAGCTCCGGCCCCTGCTATCGAAGGAAGTGAAATTATATTTGCTTTGGATGTCTGATGACATCTTTACATACGATCCCAAAATATTAAACCTCAGTAAGAACAGGGAGAAATTGTACTGAGACAAGATGTTGCTCTATCAGATGGAAAAGCATACACACAATTTAAAGCACCCCCCCAAAAATGTCAAGGTTTTAGAAAAGTAGAACATATACACGTTATGACCGACTGAGAAATACCATATGGTCAAAAGAAGAACATAACCGCTGTTTTAAAATGATTTGGCCAGTCTGAAGCATATTCGTGCAGAGTGCATAGTGCTTCTATGCAAAAGAAGTTGTTCCAAATGTTCGAGCCTACCCTGGGGATGTCAAGCTAATCTTTATCGTTCATTGCCATTGTTTATTGATTTGAAATGTATCTAGAAAGGAAGTTAGTATACATTTGATTTGACATGCACATGAATGGCAGCCAAGTCGTTTACATTGATTGCAACTCAAGATAAATCAAGAGCTAAAAGTCAAAAAGTAAAAGTCAACAGCTTTTTTCAATGGGTCTGGGAGACAGATAAAGTTAGAGGAAGGGAATGTTTTGTGCACCAAGCACTTTTTTTCTTTTGAAGAACTAGGGCAGGAGTGCTGGTCTGAATACAGAAGGCAAACATGGACGCGTCCCACAATCCTTTGCAGCTGCTCCCTCTGCTCTCTTATGGGATTTTACCAGACATGCCAGTGAGGTCATTGTGTCAGATAGGCTGGGATACCCCGAGGTCATCATACCTTTCCACTGTGAGTTGTGTGGTCTGCCTTTGGCAGATAGAATCACAGACACACACACACACACACACACACACACTAGGCACACACACACACACACACACCATGCGATCCATTCATACTTCAAACTAGAAGGCACGGTTTTCCCCTCATGAAAGCGCAATTAGAAAGAGCAATAAAAGCAATTGAGCAAGGTTGTGTAGTGTTTTGGCTACAATCCAGATCTCTCACACCATATTCCTGTGCTCTGGGGCTGGGGTTGCTGTGGTGAAATTTTAACTGGTCTATCCAGTGGGTTAGGTAACTCTGCCTCTATTTCCCCTCAGTCAGAGCAGGGCAGACTGATAACAGAGTTTGCTCGGGCTTATCCTGCCTGGTCGAAATAGGTCAGGTTACTGCAGTCAGATAACTATGTCCACACACACATACTGACACACACACACACACACACACACACACACACTGGTATATGATTATACATGTTTTTTTTTTAGATAGGCAAGCGTTCATACGTGCAGAGTCTCATAGAGATACAGACGACACACCCATCGCCACAGGAACAAATACACTATTAGGAAGAAGCAGGGACACACAAATAGCACTTTTAGCTTGACGGATATGTAAAATCAAACATGTTTTTGAAAATGCAGTAAATGAAAAATGACAATAGATAATGTTCTACCTACCAAAACACTGGTTGACACAGTGCAATTAGTATTGCCAGGAAGCACTGCACAGACATTCTTTGTGGCGGCGCTGGCGCCGCATAAACAACGGGTCATCTGGTCAAAAGCCCCGTGTGTAACGCTGTGCACTGCCTCTGCTCTGTGTCCACAAGGGGGCAGACACCTACTCCACCGTGTGCAAACCCGCCAAGAAGAAGCCCGCCATGGACAGCAGCGGAGCCAAGACCCTGCCCCGCAGCTTCGGAGGGGACAGCAGCAGAGGGGGTGGTGGCGCCCGCGGCCGGGGTAGAGGGGTCCAGGCCCAGGCCCGCTCCCAGGAGGAGCCCTGCTACGAGCCCACGGGCGACAAGGCCTCGTGGCCCGCCTGCGCCGTGGAGTCGGACCCGGCGTACGCCAACATCGACCCCCACCGCAAGCGCGAGCGGCCGGCCACCGACAACAACGGCACGGTGGGGGCCAACGCCACGCTGAAGAGGAAGAAACAGCCCCAGCAGGCAGCCCCTGGAGCGCCTCCGCAGGGTCCACCAGCCCCCCCTGTGAGGTCCCGGCCAGGGGCGGAGAACTTCTACGAGACCGTCAGTGAGGCGAAACAGGGAGCCAACGCCGCCGGCACCACCACCATCTTCACCTTCAACGACGGCATGGAGATGTACGTCACCGGCCTGTAGCTGGCTGGCAGGCAGCGCTGGGTGCAACTTCCCCCGGGCGTCCAGGCGTGAAAGGAACCATAAATCCGCTGTACATAGAAACTAGAACCTATCAAGACAGGAGAAACAAGGACCTGGGTTCTTTTGCTATTTTGGTATAATCAGGTTTAGACAGGGTCTCAGTCCCTGGTCCAAAAGAACCAGACCAGGAGAAGTCCTGAAGGCCCTAGGCTTCCCCCCAGAACCAGCCAGAGCACCAAAAAAAACAACGTTCTGAAAAAGACTAAGAGGAACTAGTCTTCCACCAGTGGTTCACCTTGTACACCCATTTGTGTGGCGTTTTACATTATATCTTTATTTTTATATGAATATTGTATCCTTATTGAGCATGTATTGTACAACATCTGACCAAAACTCACCTTCTCACATTCACTGTACAGAGAAAATTCTTTTTTTTGTGTGCATGAAAGTACAAAGCACAGAGGTCAAGTGAAGAGAAAGTCCTACTTAACCACTTTGACACAGCTCCTGACTGACAAAGGCTAATCAAACAAAGGGAAGGGATGGCAGTAGGGACATGTGTGAAAAAAAATATTACACTTCAATTATGGGGCGCAAACAGACCCCCAATACCTTCCCCCACCCTCCCCTCCCCTCCAAACACAGACAAACACCCACCTCCTGTTAGAGATTATGCCAAATAAGCAGAGAGTTGCTGTGGTCTGATTAGAAGAAAATAAAAAACTGGTTTTCTTTGTCGCCGGGCGGTTAAAGTTTTCCTCGTTAAGTCTGACACCTAGCTAGGTTACTCTTTGGCGTGCAGAACAGGACAGCAGGAGGCCATTTCTGCTATTGATGCACACCCCTCATTTCCTACCATGTCATATTTGCTAGGATCACTCATTCATTTAAGAAATCTTGGAGCCAGTAAGCAGACTTCTAGTCACATGGCAACACCCACTGACAAACAAACATACACATCTGGTGGAATGGAAAGCCGTCAAGTCAGGAGTGAGATTTCCTCTACATGACCTTTGACCTGTCCTTTCCGGTAGAAACAAAAAAAAAAGAGATAGCCAGAGAGGTTAGGGCAGGGCAAACATTCCAATCAACACAGGTTGCTTCATCAGAGGGAGTCGATGTGTCACTTCTATTGGGCATTGTTAACATTTGAGTTTACGGGTGATGGCAATGGTGCGTTGGGTAGCCACAGGCCTATTGGCTGCATTGTGCAGCAATGTGCAGTATTGGGCGTTTGTCTCGCAGGGCCCTGATTTGTTCCCCAGTCAACACAGCCTAGGCCCCGGCTCCCCTGTTGCTTGCTGCACCAAAGTTTGGCAGTGGAAGCGGCGATGGAAGCGGTGAAATCCAAGGAAAACAACGTGCCGGGCACAACGTCGCCCATGAGCCTCCCGTGGAAGACTGCCCCACACCCTCTCTCTTCCCTGTTTATCCTCTGCTCGATGATCTGTTCCACTGTAAACAGTTCCTTTCCCAAGTAGCTTTGGGGAACATTAAAAGTGGGTTATGTGGGAGGGAAACATAACATTAGGGACTTAATAATAGGTTTTCCATGAAGAAGTTAGCAGACGGACAGGAGCTGCTCAGGGAGAGTGCAGTTGTTGAAGGAAACATTGAAAGAATCCCTGCCGGTCAGACCAAGTTGGTCAACGCAAAGAAAACATCTGTGTGGATAAAGGTTTATCAATGGATTTAAAACTATTCAAATGTGTAAAGGTCTATTGTTCTAATAAAAAAAAAAAATGCACTCTGTATTTTCTTACCTTAATGCACTGTTTCTTATTTTCTTACTTACTGACCCGTGCTGTGTGTTTGAATAGCTTATGCCACTGCCATGAAGTCGGTCCTGTCCATGTGCAGCTTCTTTTTATGTTGTCGGTGCAATACTTCTGCTTGGCCAAATATGCATGTTTTGACGAAATGAAAACAGAATTATCGTGATACATAACTGCTCTCTTGTTCTTTTTCTGTGGTTGCTGTGCTAAACGAGTGAAAGAGAGAGAGAGAAAGCGAGATTGAAATATAGAGAGCGGCTGTTCGGAGAGAAAAAAGAGAAGCATGGTTGAGAGTGGAGTTATTTACTGTGGCTCCTGGGAGCGATGGGAGACAGGGGGTGGGGGAGGGACAGGAGTTTGGAGTAGCCAGCATAGCGCTGGATAAGGATCACTGCAAATGGACAACTAACTGTTGGACCCTTCTACTCCCTCCCCCTTACAATAATCAGACTATATTGCACTCCTTGCTACAAGGCAGCCGCTAGTTGTATGGAGGAAGCACAATGCTTGGGCTTGCCTGAAATAACTCTCTATCCCCTGACTGCCACATACTTTGTTTGTTTTTTTGCTCTTCGATCTCAGTGTGCTGGGTAGGAACCTTTCATGTTCATTCTTCAGAAGTAGGGTCACAGAGGGAGACATGGGGGTGGATAGTCTGGGAGTCACACTAACCCCAGCAGTGCATCAACAAAACATAGTTTTGATGTTATTTTCCTCCAAATAATCACTTTTGCTCAGTTGAACACCAGCAGTGACATATTTGAAAAGTTGCACGTGTCCGATAGTTAATTGTGGTTGTTATATTGTGCAAAGTGGTGTCTGTAAAATATGTTCGGCCCACTCGTATTGCTGTTTTCAGGCCTACTGATGCCCATGCAGTGAAGCATCGCCTATTTTTCCTTTTAGAGGCCTAGTCTTTTAGGATGACAGATGGTTTTAAAAAACAAACTTAACAAAATAGCATTTTGCATATATGCATGTAGTCTGGCAAAGTTTTTATTTAATCAAGTTTATACTTTAGTAATACATTGTCACTCCAAACGTATAGGTCTACATGAGTGTGTGTTTACATAATATTGAAAGTTGTTATATGGTACATTTTGAAGTATGCAAACAATCTTAAATCCTTTGTTTTAAACTTTCGATCAATAAAGTTATTTTAAATTTGAGAAACTCAGTGACTTGAGAAGTAACATACTGCTGGATTTGAATAGGTACTGTACGTATATTTGCTGCCGGTGAAGTAATAAAGCCACGGCAATAGAGATCACATTAATGGAGGACCAACCCACACAGCCCAACATGTCTGTCTTGGGACTTCATTTCAACAAACCGGTAAACAGGAAGGACGGCTAACAGTGCTAGCTAACTAAGCCTGCTGAGAAAATAAAAAAAGCAATCAATATGGTAGCTTAGATATACAGCATGATAGGTATATGTAAATATAAGCCAAGACAAATAGACTTTCAGAAAATATTTGAAAACCCGTTGCTACAGCAGAGAGAAGTTTAGCTCTTTCCCCACTCTGGCTTTTCTAGGCTGAACCAGTCTGAATATGCCGGCCGGCAAAACGTAACGACACACCCCCACGTACTCGGATGAAAAACATGATTGACAGAACTGAACTATCCAATCCCCTGTCTCCTTGCGATGGACGCGTGCCAAAATTGAATGTTTATGTATTTCGCGGACCAATAGGAGTGAATTAGAGGGGGCGTGGTAATCTTTTGGAGGAAAGAAGCAAAACAATCTTTTATCCTCTTGACCGGTCGGCGATTTGGGGTATCCAGGGTGGTGGTGGAAAACTTCATACCTTAGAATAGAATAGAGTTAGGCTGTATAACCATAAAGACAATCCTGATAAATGTATCTAAATCCAGCTATTTGCACTAGAATCTTTAGAAAGCTAGTTATCTTTCTGTTGTCTCCATCTTATCCAAATATGAATTCAAAATGTGTTTTGGAGAAGTCTACATTTGAGTGCAGTAGTGTTGAGGCTGCTTATACACAAGCAGATTTTGACAGCCGTTCAAACGACACCGATGGACGCGACATCAGTGTCGCCAGTGTGGACACTGGTGTGGTAATGGCATGCAAGAACGCGTCTGGCCCAGGAACTGTTCTTTACACTATAGTGCTGGACAGTGGCTCGGCGAGGGACGGTATAAACGAGGACATCGTTCTCAATGGGAATGAGCTGTTGACTGTAGGAGAAACGTTGAGCGACATGAGAAAAGTAGGTGTCATTTTCACCGACAAATGAGCGCATGCATGCGCATTATTTTCTGTGGCGTCGGCTTTCGGTTATATGGGTGACCCAGGTAGACTATCAAAAGCTTACAATTCACTGTATTTGAAGTAGACTGCCTATGTCACGTTTCACCTTACTGGGCTAACGTTGTAAGAACAAATCTAGACAGCTGTTGCACAGTTGTTTTTGCAAATCGAATGACTTATCCTATGTTGCCAACGCTTCAAGTTCGCAAAAAATGCAAGCAATTATTGTATTTGCTGTAGTTTGGAATACATAGCTTGGTATGTTCCAGCTTACCAATGCATATGATAACTTTAAAGTGAAATATGGAATTAGACTCCAAACTAGCCTGCACGCCCCCTCCCCCACCGCCACTGCTACGCCTTTTCTGCCAGTTGTCAATGGGGAGGAGGAGGCAGCCTATGTTGACGGCAGGAGGTGGGGGTGAGAGAAAGTTTCGAAAAAAAAGGTGTGCATTTTTCACTGTGCATAATTATAATCAATAATTACGTGGTCTTATTTGTCGTGTCCCTAACATGATATAAATACAGGACTATGTGATGAGCTGTGAGATAGAAGTTTTACTATTGTTCGTACATTTCACTTGATAAAAAATGCTTGAAAGCCTTTCAATGCAGTCCCCAGCCTTCAGAAGACACTTTGTTGTAAACAGTGCCTCCCAATGGTTGTTGTTATAAATCGTCTGGCCACAATTCCACATAGCTTTCGAAATAATGCTGTTCACACTCCAGTACTGTCCCAAATGCCCCCCTTCTCACAGTTTGGAGTGGACACTATTTTGTCTCCTAGGCTGGCGTTGGTCATCTGGAGGAACAGGGGGACATGACACCCAGTGGGATCCTAAAGAGAGCCAGTCCCACACACTGCCTGGTTCTTAACGGGAAGCTGCCAGACTGCTTCATGCACTCAGACACCAGGACCCAAGGAAAAGTAGTCATTGGTCTCCAAGCAACGCAGGGATGGAACGTAACACCTGAGGAAAGGGTCCCTCTGCCTTCCTCCCACATCCCTGTTCCACGGCACAGGTAAGCACGATCTGGCAAACATGTCGGTCGGACAACACGTTTTCTCTGCCATGACAACATGGCTACCACCCCATTCCCTAAAAGCCAAGCATAGTCTGTGGTAGGTAATCATGTCATAAGAGTTTGACACAAGTCGGTATGATGACAGCAACTGAGGGCTGTTTTACTTTTGATCTTATCTGCCGTGCCAAGGCCGGGCCTGGAAATATATGAGGACGCTGGGCCAGCTGCGCATGAGACAGGGAGACCGACGTGTGTATGTGTTTGTGTGTGTGTGTGTGTGTGTGTGTGTGTGTGTGTGTGTGTGTGTGTGTGTGTGTGTGTGAGTGTGAGTGTGTTTGTGGGCGCGCTTATTGCCGTCGCAATGACAAGGAGCCACAACCGATCCAACTGTGTGCCGCTAGCACCTCTGCATTGCACACAAAAACCACTGGCAAACACAAAAGCACATGTGTTTTCCAGGACGCCCACGGTCTTGATAGTTATCGGCGGAGGCAACAGGCGCGCACACCAGCGTGCATGCGCACTTTCACACACACACACACACACCCTGCTCCACACAGAGGCAGCAGTCAGAGCTGTGTGTATCCAGGGACACAGGCTAATGCTCCGATAAGAGTGGTTATGTAACAGTAGAGAGCTCAGGGAGAGGCGGCGCTTCAGCACTTCTCCTGTCTTCATGGTTGTATACAACTGCCAACAACTGTGTGCTTCTCGCGATGTAGAGGGAGCGCGCGCCTGTGTGTGTGTATCTGTGTGTGTGTGTGTGTGTGTGTGTGTGTGTGTGTGTGTGTGTGTGTGTGTGTGTGTGTGTGTGTGTGTGTGTGTGTGTTCTGGAAGAGAAGGGGGATGGAGGGTGGAGTTGATAGCGGTTATACATTAACAAAGTGCCTTGTGGCAGTACAGGGCCGGTAACCAAAGTGCTCTCCATGGAGTGTAACATGGTGTCATGGCTGTAGCTTAGCAGTGACATGGTGCTTTTGATTTGGTTTTGTACGGTTTTCTGGGAGGTAAAAGCCTTTGACATTAGCCTAGAGCTGTTACCTAGGGAGGTTCTGTGTTCAAGCATGTAAAAAGTAAATTGAAATATATATCGTGTGTATGTTTATTAAAAGTATACATTGGTCACTGGTCAGGAATTACATGTAGATGCACCAATGTAGGCCTTATAAACCCAAGCTAATCTGAACGAAGCCCTCAAACGGATGTGAAAATAGCACGGCCCTCACGACTAACTGCGCATGTTGTATTGGAGGAAGTGAGTGTTGTTTAAAAGTGTGGTCTCTGAGGAAGTTTCCCACCCCGCTAGCATCAGGTGAAACATGTGCAGCCGGTCATAGTATGACGAGGGTGGCTGTCCCAAGAGAGCCAGCTACAGAGAACATGGTCTCCCAATGTGCAGAGGGACTGGTGTGGTGTTTTTGTGTGCTGTGGATGTGTGTGCTTCTGTTTGTTGTAGATGAGTGTGTTGCTGGTGGCGCATCTGTTGAAAGAGGAGGGTGCCCTTCGCTTGCGTGTGTCCGTGTGCCCGTGGCCGGCCAAAATAGCCGCCATTTTCACCTTTCCACGTCGCGTTTGACGGCTTATAGTGCACTCTTGACAAAATATCAAACCCTGGGTCAAGGCACCAAAGCCGGTAACAGAGGTTGGCCCCATTTGCCAGGCTGTTTGTTGCTACAGTGACCTTTTAGCTGAGATCCCTGCCCCACCCTGCAAGGCTTCGCTTTTGATCTGCAACGAAAGGTCACTTTCTGCTATCAGGACACACAGCAGCGGTCACGTTTTGCCCTATTAAATGGGTTCGCATTAATGTGATTAGTATTTAGCTTTCGGGATAAGTTAGCACTTGGTTA
This sequence comes from Aplochiton taeniatus, assembly GCA_017639675.1. Classification (NCBI taxonomy): domain Eukaryota; kingdom Metazoa; phylum Chordata; class Actinopteri; order Galaxiiformes; family Galaxiidae; genus Aplochiton; species Aplochiton taeniatus. Next base: position 26,458,283 of record CM030174.1, on the reverse strand, counting down.
GCTCCAGATGTCTCTGGGCTGCCTTGTTACTTCCAAGGGAAGTGTCGGTGCTGAGATTTGTCCTTCAAGACAGGTCGGTAAACACGTATTTTTCGTTTTTTTACTCTAAAGGCCCGGGGGTTGTGGAGCACTGGTGCCACATGCACATTGTGTGTCTGTTCCATTTTGTAACAATGTTTTAATGGGTTATTTTATACATACCGGATCCCTTTAATTTGCTGGCCAACCAGCTGTCACACCGATTTTGTGGTTTAGCAGTTTGTCAAGAACGTTGTGTGTGTGTGTGTGTGTGTGTGTGTGTGTGTGTGTGTGTGTGTGTGTGTTTGACTCACTGACCATGTGAATTGGCCTCATAATGCTTATTTGTTACAGTTCTTTTTAGAAACTGCTCCAACCACCGAGTTGCCAAAGATTAACATTGTGATCACACCAGAGAGTTCGACACATCCACCTTTGCTGTGAAAAAGGGTGGGTCACTGCAGGTTTACGGCCATAGCGTTGGGCCAGTGTTTGCACTTTAGACAAGCCCAGACTAGCCTCAAAGGGCGAAAAGGACGACCTAACACAAACTGACTCCCACACATGTAAACGGACACACACACACACACACACACACACACACACACACACAAATTGGTGCTGCTTTACTTGTCAATAGTCTTATCCGTGTGGTATACAGCGAAAGGTGACAACGGAAAAATAACTGATTATACACCTGTGAAGGCAGTTGTGTCCTATCTCACGTCTCCCAGGTGTTGTCAAGGCAGTTTTGAGCGAATGGAAAAAAAACATGCTGACTGTACAAGAATGTGCCTCTCTTTGATCACCTCACGCCTCTTGGCTGGCTAGCTCCACTTTTAGAAGGGTTGTATTGAGCCGAGTGGCCTGCACCGGAATCAACACCCCATAAACTAACGGCTTCCCACACCAAGAGAGCTTCAGTGAATCTTTAATTGATTTGGAGGCACGATAATCAAGTTATCAACCCACATCTGTGAAATAGATTTGAAAACCCACAGTCACATGCTTTTATCTGAGTGGGGAAATCTTGGTGCGCAAGCTAGAGCCAGGCAAAACTTTTCTACATGACCTACTTTTTTTTTCTTCTCTCTCTCCACTCACAGAGGGTTAACTCTGACACAGAAATGTTTGGAGGTCAAAGTTCAAGCCAGTTGGGGGATGGGGCGCGACGCTAGCATGCGTCTGGCATGTCTACCGCGTCAGCATCCCGTATCTGGGTTACGTGCTGCACTTTACCAAGCACTGATTGCTCCATGCCTCTCTGCCATGCTGTCCCATACATCATCTCATTGTTCTGGGCTACCAGCGCTCTCTCTCTCTCTCTCTCTTTCTCTCTCTCTGTGTGTGTGTGTGTGTGTCTGTGTGTGTGTGTGTGTGTGTGTAAAGTTTCTCCTTAGCTTCAGTTTTTGGACTGTTGCTCCAAGGCTCTATTTCAAAATCAATTTAGCATTGATTGGCAAGCTAACGCGTGCTTGAGTGCCTCCATACAAATTTTAGTCAAATTTCGCATGAAGTGTGTGTGTGGGTCAGGACTGAGTGTGTGTGTGTGTGTGTGTGTGTGTGTGTGTGTATGTGGGCATATTTCTTGTATGTGTTTTGTGCTCTAATGAGACATTAATCATGCGCTGTGGTGAAGTAAGATGAGAAATGAAATCGTTTCATAAGTGAGGTGAGTGGGAGGCAGGATGGAATGCTCTCTGCACACTGTGGGCAGTGGCAGTGTTGTTCTTTATCACGCACGCACGCACACACACACACACACACACACACACACACACACACACACACACCCAACACTTAGCTTAGTCGGCCTTTTTGACGAATTGCATTTTCATTACCACCGGTGAATGTTGTTTAACTACTCTTGTGTGTTGCTTAACTTTTGATCTCCGTCTGTATGAGCGCATTGTGTGCTGAATGAGTGTCATGCTGGAAACGGAGCGTGTGACGTAACCCCTGTGAACTGTCCATTGGTGCCATGTGGGGAATGGAGGGAGAGAGATAGAGACGTCGAGAATTCAAACACAAGTCTTATTTGGACACCACCGAAGGACAGTACACCAAAGGCTTCCAGATGGCTGTGCGTGTGCTCCGAAAAAGGATTACCTGATGCCTCTATGCAACCATAGGAAAGCTTGCCATTGGCATTTCAATATAAATCTGATTGTAAAGGTTCCCGTTGGTTCAAGCACCAAGTGACCCCTATGGTAGAGAGAGACTACGGGGTTCACACTGACACCACACATATCGGTTATGGAAAACTGGGGAAAAGATAACAATTGAATCCTAGAATGGAAAGCAAATCTGAAAAAAAACGCCAAATAATGTCTGCCAAGCAGACTTTGGTCAATAAGCCGTTCTAATTCATAATTTCAAAACGTTCAAAAAAATATATACATCAAGTAAGAGAACCAGCGAAGCCAGAGCTATCCATGACAAAATCGTCCAAAGGCTTGGCCTACCCAACCAGTATCCCATTGAGCCTCAGACCAACACCATTCAACCCCCCAGAAGCCAAAAAAGCTTAAGAAGGGAACCAAAAAAGGTTACACTTGATATTGAACGTGAACAATGAAAAGACAAAAGACAAAGTGTAATTTGGCCCCAACCGAGACCCCTCCTCGTTTGATTATGCTAACCTTTAATGATCGCTATCTAAGAAAAGCCCTCACTCTGGCTACAGCCGAACAACAACAGCCAGTGGAGACTAGTTGACCCGAGTGGCAAACGAAACGTGTTACTGTGTTTTGTCCAGTGTTGAAGTTGTTACTATTGTCAGAGCGAGCGAGAGAGAACGATAACAAGTGAGAGGAAACCGATGTTGCGCAACTCCCTTCCCAGTGCCGCTCAATGCTTTCTCGCTGGCAGACCCTCTCTAATAGACACTTACATAAGGAACGTGGGTCAGCCTCGCAACACAGTGCGGACACCACAATCCCTCCCTCGGCCTCTTCTTCACAATACTTTCCTCTCTTTCACCCCCCTCACTTATTCTTTTTTTCCCTTTCCGCCCTCCTTCTCCCTCCGTCTCCCTCCTGGGTCCGGTGCAACAGCTGCTCCTTGCCTCCTCTCTCCTGGCCCTCGTTCTGACTCTCTCCCACCTTTTTCATCTTGCTTTCTTTCCCCTCTCTTCCTCCTGAAATCCCCCTTTTTTTCCACCCCCTGTCCCTCCCTCCGCTTTCACTCTATCTCATTGAGATCTCGACACGCTTGTGAAAGTCCTTACAGATTAAAGGAAACATGTTTCAGAGGGAGGGAGGGAGGGAGGGAGGGGGGGTAAACGGATGTGACTGTTGCAGTAGTATCTGTTGGTTTGAGGATAGACTGTGAAACTTTCAGGCCCTCAGAACGATAAAGCTGGCTGTTCTTTGACCATGAGCCGGGATCTCTGGCACTTTCATTCCCTTTTTTATGGCTTTCTATTGCTTCCCTCCATCCCCTCTTCCCTTTTACTGCGGCCTCTTGCCCTCTGCTGCTCCATCTCAAGGCCTCCTCGGTTAATCCCAAGGTACATCCGGTGGAGATGAGAACCCAGTCCTCTGTCCTCCCCCTCTGGCGTGGAGCGCCTCTTCTCCAGAGCCCCATGGAGGATGCGTGAACTTTCCCTGTCTGGTTTCTCCACCTCTCTCTCTCTCTCTCTCTCTCTCTCTCTCTCTCTCTCTCTCTCTCAACTCCACTGAACTGCAGACACATCACAAATCACTTTTTGACCCCGCCCCGCCCCCCCCCCCCCCCCTCACCCTTGCGCCTTTCACAATTGAACGTCGTAAGTCAACCTGGGGGTGCCCGATGACGAGCGCTGAAACGAACTCCAGCCTGCCCCAAGTGAGAGGTGAGGGAGCGAGCCCTCCTCACGCAGCACGCGACCGTAGGCCTGCCCTGGATACAACAAAGCTGTTTTGTGTCCAAAGTGGTGTGTTTGTCTGTTTAGGGAACATAGCGCACTCATGGCACATAGCTTTATTTTTTATGTTTATCATTCTTCAATAGGAAACATTTCATGGATTTAGTCCCACTGAACTAAGCTGCTTTGATTGACCTCTTCACCTCCGATTTAACACACACTCTGTCACACTGTGTGTGTGTGTGTGTGTGTGTGTGTGTGTGTGTGCGCATGTGTGTGTCACTGTCTAAGGGCTGTCAGTAAGTCAGCTTAATACAGTACTATAGTTTTAACTTCCTCCCCCAAACCCCCTCAGGCAGAGTGAGTGCGCTTAAACCTGATACACAGTCCTCCTCTACACAGACACACACACACACACAAACACACTTTTGACTTTTGGCATATTTGGAAAGTGTTGACTGTCCAGTATAGCCACATCAAATTACATGCTCTCTTTCGTTTGTTAGACTTGGAAACCCCCCGGGCCAGTGCACAAGTGTGTGTGTGTGTGTGTGTGTTTAAGTGAACAGTGTGCTATTACAATGGTCTGCTTGGATTATGTTCAGAACTGATGCTAGGGACTTTCTCATGGAATTTTCTCAATCGGTTGGTTCTGCAGGTCCATGTGATGGGCCTTGTAATACGCGTACTTTGAATTTTCTGTCGTTTTCGACTCTCTCTTTCTTTCTTTTTGCTCATCCACCCCATCTCACTCTTTTCTTCCATCCTTTTCTTTCTCACTCTGGCTTTTCTCCGTCTCTGTGTCTCTGGCTCTCGCCCTGGTAAGTGAAGCCATCAGGTGTAATTTTCGCGTGGACGTGTCAATAGGCCTGCCCTCCTCTCACCTCCTCTGTGGCCACATGTGCTGCAGAGTTATTATTAATGTCTTGCTGAGTCAGGCTCACAGTTCCACTTTTAGCCGCTGCGGTCTCCTCACTGTAGCACCTTTCAGAGCCATTGTAACTGTTCCTGACACGGAGGTTGGGCAATGTGTCGTTGCCTGTCTGTCACCGGGGGCGTGGCTTAACACGGCTGCTCTGTTTAGTGTTTATTAGGTTCAGCTGTCCTCGTTAGCGTCATTGTTTCCACCTGCTTTCGTTTCTGTTGATTGTCTCCTTTCACTTGTATTGTAGCCTTTTCTGTCCAGTTGTCTCCTGTCCGGTCTTTGTTCAATGTTGCGTGCAGTTTTGCCAGCTGTTTTTTTGTTTTGTTTTGTTGACCAAATAAAATAAAGTGCTTGTGCGTATGCCGGCATTCTGGTCCTACTGTCCCTTGGCTGATCCACATACTGTATCTGTTTGTTAAGCTGTAGGAATCTGTCTATAAATGGCAGTTATTCAAGGTTGGAATTTAACACGTACCTCCTGTCTTACACCTGGCCAACATCCACTTCCCAGCTCTTTAAAGGTGGCCATTGCTTAATGAGAGAATGTGTTGGTGTGTGTTTGGGCACGTGTGTGTGTTCGTGTGGAGAGGAAGCATTTCACGAGGAGTGAGGGTCACTAAAACACAAGTGGCCACATGCACCCCCTCCACACACACACATGCACGTAGTCACGCTGCTGGGCTCCTCTCCCATGCCAAGATAACATGGAGGTTTCCGGCCGGAGCCTAGGGGAAGGTTGGAGAGTGGCGGTGCTTAATCCAGCCCTGGTGGGTTCCAGTACCAACATGCCTCAGCACAAAGATCCTTCTGTGGGAGCCTGTCACTCAGAGAGAACCAGTCTGTCAGTTAGTCAGTCAGTCAGTCAATCAGTCGGAATTACTCCGCCGGTCCGAAGCAGTCAGATTCAGCCAGTCAGAATCAGTCAGTCAGAACGACTCAGTCAGCTAGATGCAGTCCGAGTCAGTCAATAGGGTCGGATTGTTGTTTAGAAACAGTCGGTCAATCAGTCAGTTAGTCATTCAATCCCAGTCAGTCAAGAGTGCAGGTAGACAGAAGCTTCCCTGACAATGCCCTGACAATGTCCTGCTAGGATATCAAAACCTTTTCATAACACATGTCAGAGCTATAATCCATTATCCTACTCCATTACCAAATCAGTTTTATAATAGAGTAGAGAGAAACCGTTTTCTATTTGAAGTTTTTCTCTGAATCGATGCACAGTCCAAAAAGTATTGCGCCACCCTCGTTCCTGAGGCTTGGATGGTTTGTGTTTCTCAACCCGCCCGCCCGCCCGCTCCGATCCGGTTTGGACCAGAACTCATCTCCACGGTCACAATAAAACACCAGCCCTGTTTACACTGTGTGTGCTGCTCGGCGCTTGCCATAATTACACATTAGAGAGATCCCCAAAAAACAGACAGTTAACAGAGAATTGAGCAGAGCGATGAATAAGTGAGTCATGTTCTCTCTATCTCTCACTCTCTCTCTCTCGTCTCTCTGTCTTTGTCTCTCTCTCCCTCACGGGCCTGTGAGTGTTACTCTGTTCTACCGGGGCATGGCTACCATCTGCTGTCTCTGGTTTCACTTCAGGCTCTGCTGTCTCTCTGCCACAGCACGAACAAAAACCTCAAGCCTGTTTGTTGTGAACGGATTTCGTTGCGACTCACAGACCGCTTCTCTCTGTGCACTTCTGGGTGTTTGCGCACGTACATACTAGCGTGAGTTTTGCGTATCGGAGCTTGTGTCAGGGTCCGTGTGTGCATGTGTGGGTGTTTCGGGCGGTGTATGTGTCATCCATGTTGTGGCAGAGGACCACGTGCAGGTATTCCTGTGGATGGGTCGTCAAAGTGTGTGTGTGTGTGTGTGTGTGTGTGTGTGTGTGTGTGTGTGTGTTGTTCTCCCCACTCTCCTCATTAGAACGCCCCACTGAGCTCCCCGTCCTAGCCTGGCTGAGACCACTGGTTAGGCCCACTAACTAGCCCTGTGTTGCCAAGGGGCTCCACCGGCCTGTCACGGTTGTTTTGGTTGTCGTTTGTGTGTGTGTGTGTGTGTGTGTGTGTGTGCGTGTGTGTGTGTGTGTCTTTGTGTATGTCTTTGTGTGTGTCTGTGTGTGAATCCTCTGGCTTGTACATGGAGTGTGGGCTGTTGGAGGCCGTTCCAGTCGGCGTGAAAAAGAGCTTTCGGCTGTGGAGACTGGAGAGGGTGGCCTGTGAGACAGACACTTCAGTCCGTCACACTCAACTGAAGGAGGTGCCTCTCTGAGCCGGCTTTCCCCCCCAGCCAGCATCCCTGGAGCTGGCTCTGGATGCCTGTCTCTCTGTGTGCATTTCTGTTGGTCTGTTTGCCTTCCTTTCTGTCCGTCTGTCTCTGTCTTCCTGTCTGCTTCTCTGTCTGCTTATCTCTGTCTGTCTGTCTGTCTGTCTGTCTGTCTGTCTGTCTGTCTGTCTGTCTGTCTGCCTGGCTTTCTGTCTGCGCTGTTTTATTTTTATTCCTCCGTCCAACCAACCATCTGCCCATCTTTGGGGTTCAGGTTTAGGGCATATAAAGGGCAGTCTCTAATCTGTCAGTGACCACTGTCTGGCCTTGTTTGAAAGTGGCTGACATGGCGGCCAAACCCTGATCCTGTCAGTCAACAAGCTGGCCGTGAACTTTTGCCCCCAGCTCCGTAGGCACACGCACACACACACACAAACACACACACACACACACACACACACACACACACACACACACACACACACACACACACACACACAGCTGGCGTGGGCTGTCCGCAAAGAAGGGCCATCCCCAGTAAGGATTTAGCCCAGCTCTGGTCCCTTTCCCCCGCGCCATCTTTTATAAGGGCCGCTCCCAGGCCTCCTGAGGCAGCCGGCGTCCCCCTCTCCTCCTGCTGGCCGCGCTGTAATCGGGCTCCCTCTACCCCCTCATCCTCCTCATCTACTGTCGCCGTCCCCCGCACTGCTCTTATTGCCTCCATTTGTCACAGCGAGCTGCTCCTAGCAGACGGGGGAAGCTGGAGGGAGGCGAGGGCGCCCCCACCCTACACAGCGCCCTGTATTCGTTTTCCAGAGAGGAGTTGGGTGGGGGGGGGGGGGAGAGAGTTATCTTTTGAAATGGAGGCTGTTTACAGCAGAAGATTACTTAATGCTGACGAAATGCATCTGGACTGCAATATCCGGCGTTTAGTTGGTGTGTATCCAATGATACGCGGACTTGACAAAGGCTTTCTATATTTAATAAAGCTAAAGGTATTTTTTTATCCCTTTGAATCTCCTGTGTGTCTGTGTCTGTGTCTGTGTCTGTGTGTGTGTGTGTGTGTGTGTGTGTGTGTGTGTGTGTGTGCGCGCCTCTGCTCTCAAGGCCCACTGCTGAGAGTTCACAGAGGTCCGCTGAAGGCCTGTTTGTTTGATTTGTTCAGCTGTTTCGCTTCAAATGTTTCCAGCGCTATTTATTTCTGCCCCCTGTTTACACTAGCAGGCCCAACGCTGGAGCCACATGAGAGGCCCCGCACGCACACACACACACACACACACACACACACACACACACACACACACCCTCGTGCACAGCATTAACACACCAAAAATAATGCTTCTAACGATCAGAGTTGCCACTAAAGGTGACGTGACATTCTCGCGTGGTGGCGCTGGTTGTGTTTGCTCCCTGTCAGCCACTGGCTGGACGTGGGGCTGAAACGAATCCCAAAGAGTCCCTACACATCTCCAGTCTGTAGCAGGCATGCTTCATTTCACCCCCAAACCATTGGCAGCGTTACAACACGCTGTTCCCCTGTCCCCTCTCTAGTGTTTCTCTCCTTTCTATCTCCCTCCTCTTAGCTCCCTATCTCCCTCTCTCCCACCCTGCTAATGAAAAAAAAAAAGAGATAGCGATCCGCTCCTTCCTGGGCCCGGGTGGCTTGCCTCTGTGCCTGGCAGATATTTGTCCTGTGTGGAGGGGAGAGTGCAGCTCAGTGGGTTTTGGAGGAGCTCCGGCGGTTTGAGTTTGGCTTTGACAAACACAGGAAGCCCGGGCAGAGGCCTGCTCTGGCTTGCGATGGCAGGAGGAGGAGGAGGAGGAGGAGGTGGAGGAGGAGGAGCGGGGGGTGGCGGAGCGGAGCCAAACTAGGGAGGGACCACTCAGTGCCGTGTCTTCAGGCACCACACACCATCCAGTGGTTCATCCCCATGTTTTGGTTCTCTCAGCAGTTCCTGCTATGCTGGAGGGGACCTGTGTTTTATGGCGGACCACGTGCTCGCCGATTTGGCCTCCCCCGCCCCTCCTCCTCGCCCCTCCTCCTCGGCCCCTCCTCCTCGCCCCTCCTCCCCTGCCCCTCCTCCCCCGCCCCTCCTCCTCGGCCCCTCCTCCTCACCCCTCCTCCCCCGCCCCTCCTCCCCGGCCCCTCCTCCTCGCCTCGCCAATGTCTCTGGTCAGAGGGACTCCAGGCGATTTGACGACACGCGGAAAAGACTAATTGTTGACGTTACCCGATATCCACCGTTTTGCCCTGGTTTCCTCTAACGCCCCCGAAACAGAATACACTTCAATTATTCATAGGGCCTTTGAAATGACAGCCTCTACCGCTATGGGATGTCAAAAAGCCTTCAGGACCCAAGTGCTTTGAATCATTTAGATGGATTTAAATATCGTTTAGAATGAAGTCTAGGGGACATTTATTCTCAACAGAGGGAAACAACTGTTGCTGGCGGACTGAAACCTCTCCGACTGGATGCGCATTTGGCACTTTGCTCATCTTATTATGGTTCGAATAAGAACCTAAAACTTCCAGTTTGAAGCATTACTTTCACGCGGGGCCCCATCTTTATTCAGCCCTCGCTGGCTTTGCGGGAACAAATAAAAAAAAGCTAAGGTCACCATTTCACAAAACCTTCCTTCACAGTTACGTAGCAACAACGCTGTTATTGGAGGGCACTGAGGGATGTTGCCATGGCTACGAGTTAGCCTTGTGGGAAGTGTGACCTGGTGTGACAGTAGAATTGAAGGGGTGGCACCATACAACCAGCCCACAGTACCAGTCAAAGCTATATATTTCAGGAAAACAACAGTGGAATCCTTTTTCTTTTATCTTTTTTTTGCAGTCCTAGCTTTTAGCTGTAATTTGCTAGATGTTATAAATATATTAAGCTCTGTTTGTCAGTTTCACTTCATAAAGTAGTCTTGACAATTATCGGGGAGAAAGAAACACACTGGCACAAACTGGTATCCCAGCATGTGGTATTTGGACATTTGGGCCTGTCCATGCTAAGCCAGGACTGTGGGTAACTAGAGAACTTTAATGGGAGTCCAGTGCTGCCAAAAAGGAGGCCGTGGGGAAGGAAGGCCACGCTAACCGAAAGGCCGTAACCACTTGATTTGCATGACTCGATCCGGATGATTGGGT
>CM030174.1:26403092-26443092 GCA_017639675.1 Aplochiton taeniatus | reverse complement strand
GTGTGTGTGTGTGTGTTTTGAGAGTGGATCTATGCCAGGGTTTAGGGCTTGGCTGAGAGCTCGCCTCAAACCAGTTTACTCTGGTTGTGCAGCGGAGAAGTCTGGGGGCGGGAGGAGGTCCTCTTAAAGCTGCAGACCATGTGTTTCTATGTACGAGTGTGTGTGTGTGTGTGTGTGTGTGTGTGTGTGTGTGTGTGTGTGTGTGCACCAATGTTTACATTTTCGACATGGGCATGTGACGAAAGACATGATATTCCTCTCATATCTCGGGCACTGACAGAAACCTGCATGTTGTCTTAAAAAGTAAATATGCCTTTATGTCTGTAATAATATCTCTGCAGAATGTGTTGACACCAGTGGAATTTGTTAAGGGTGTACTGTAACTTGTATGCCTCATTTTCCAAAAGTCATAACCTTCTCTACGATAACTGCTCCATTTAAAACTCCTTCAAATATTCAAATATTATTCAAATTTGGTTTAAAAACAACTAGAATCTTTGATAGAGGAAGTCCTTTCTCGCTTAGAAACATTGGGAAACATCTCCCTCTCATCTGGTCATGAACCTGGTCATTACTTAGTTTATACAAGGAGCAGGTAGGGTTAAAGAGGGAGAGGGAAGTGACAAGAAACAGAACCAGACAAGGGCCATTGAAGACACCCGAGAAAACACGCAGCAAGCGTGTTCAGGGGAGATTTCTGCTCTCACCAGCACAATGGCATGGATTATTGCAGGCTCTCTGTTTGTTATTAGATTACCTTCCCTCAAAGGGCACACAGTACGGTGTGCGTGTTTGTGTGTCACTGTGTGTGTGTGTGTCTGTGTCTGTGTCTGTGTCTGTGTCTGTGTCTGTGTCTGTGTGTGTGTGTGTGTGTGTGTGTGTGTGTGTGTGTGTGTGTGTTTGTGTCTGTGTTTGCTCATTTGCTCGTGCTGTTTGTGTGTGGCGGGCAGAGTGGGAAATCTAAATGTGGGTGGTGCTGACCGTGGGGAGGGCAGGGTGAAACCATCTCTCTGTCCTGATAAGAGAGGCCCGGTATTCCCCCCTCGTCGCCTCCAACGCTCATCCCCCTCCCTCCCTCCCTCTCCTTTTTTTCTTTCTAATTATCTTTTATTTACCGTGCACACCTACACACTCCCTCTAAATGGCTGTGACCCCAGGTAGCATCAACAGGCCCCTCCTACCCAGCACCCCTACCGTAATGCTTGGTGGCAAAGCTGGCCACTAATGGTGGATGTTTTTACCAATATCACTGCAAACAGCAGGGCTAGGAGTTAGCTCCGCTTTGTTCAATGCACTGTAACGGAATTTCAGCTCTCATCGGGGACTTGACCAAAGTATTTATTATTGGAGTGGAATTTTCCATCACACAATAAAACAGTTTGTTATTCTGTCTGGGGAGAGCAAGGTCTAAGTAAGCATTGGTCTGACGTTTCCCGGGTTCCAGGTTGTGTCAGTTGAATGTGGACTTATGTTTGGAACTTTGGCATGTATTCACGAAGTCTAACAGTGTGTGTGTGTGTGTGTGTGTGTGTGTGTGTGTGTGTGTCTTACAGGAACCCCTCAGGTCACGCTGATAAGGAGGTGATGGCTGCCACCGTCCTGACCACGCTCTCCACCTCCCCCCTGGTCCTCAACCCTGCCCCGGCACCCACAGGTAAACGCAGCGCGGCGACGTGGCCAGCCGTAGCGCCCCGGAGCACAAACGGAGCGCCCCGACTGGCTGGCTGCTGTGGGTGCTCTTCTCCAGTCCCCACCGAAGGTCTTAGCTGTCTCCAAGTCCTCTTAGGCCATCAAAACGCTCCCTATCTCGCTCAGCCACTTGTGTTTAGACTAGCCGTGGCATTGGCGTTCCCTTTGGGGCTTCGCCTCCCTGTGTTGGCTTCTTATCTCCGTGGCTAATGTTTAGCCGAAAACAGCTCTGGCTGCCAACCAGCCGGCCTTGGCCCTATCTCCATGGCCTCCATTGCTGTGGCTGGCCTGACTGCGGCACCCATCGGCATGCGAGGCTCCGTCGGATTGGCCAGAGTCTTGCCAGCTGGCTATATTTAGCCCAGCTCCACCTCCGGCGGCCTCGGTGCTAGTCCCAGCTCGGTCTGCGACGCCCTGGGTGCTGGGTGTTGTTTTGTTTTTTTCCCGTCTCTTGGAGGTAGCGCGGGGGGGATTTAACCTCCCGGGACCTCAGGGGCGGAGACTCAGTTCTACCCAGTGCAACATGGCAGTCGACTAGGCTATGAACTTTACACCGTGAAGGGGCACGGGGGGGCTGGGTTGGTCTGGCATGGGTCAAACCCGTGGCCATGGGGCCGAGCTGTCACTGAGGAGGATGTGCAGGGTGACCTGGTTGCCAAGCCGTTCTCCTTTTCGTTTGTTTGCTAGGCCACAATCACTTCACTGGGCTTCAGCCGTATACTAAATTACTGACATTAGCATCCCAGAGGGAAGGGTCACCTCTCGGTCCACCATCTGTAGAACATGTTGTAGCCAGCACTCGAAAGGACTGCATAGGGACAGATATATAATCTCAATTTATAAGCCTTGTTCAACCACTACCAGAATGTTTCTATAAGCTGATCTCGAAAGTATAGGTTTACTTAGAGGACTTAGGGCCAATGTTTTCTTTTCCCTGGCAGTGGTTCATCACGGAGCATTAGAAAAGGCTCATTGTGATTGCAGACTTATAGGATAAGCTTAAGTGGGCTGGTCAAAAGGCCATGGACTGTGCGGCGAAAGGGCTTTCAGGACAGAGGGAACTTTTTTCCAGACGTGAATGCTTAGATGGAGGCTTATATGGAAAAGCCTGTGGCTGTTTAGAAAGCTACGGAACAAAATACAATTGAATAAAAAGGATCGAAACCTTAATGCAGGGCGGGGGATAAATCGGCGGTTTGCAGGCGGACTGACTTTTGCGGTTTTTAGTTGCAGCTCCAGAGCCGACCACCAGGGGCTGGAAGGACCCCCTCTCGGCCAGCTACAGTAGCTCCACCAGCGGCAACTGGAGCTGGGACGCCAGCGACCAGTCGGTGCCCTCCACGCCGTCTCCGCCCCTCTCCAACGACGCCGGCAAAAGCTTCCTGCTGTCGTCGCCCCGCGACGACGCCGCCGAGGATGTCGGGGAGAGCACGCACTTCCTGTTTGACGACCCCATACCCCGGAAGCGAAAGGTGAGGACAGGGTCGGCGGGCGCGTGGAGGACCGTGGGCGTGGTCTTTGGGTCGGTCCAGCCTGGCTTGGAGACATATCCTGGGACGAGGTTTTTTTTTGGTGTGTGTGTGTGTGTGTGTGTGGGGGGGGGGGCACTGGAGAGTCATCGCATACAGCTGCAGGGAGTGAGATGGTTTGTGAAGACCCTTGCAAGAAAATCTTTTTATTCACCTTAAAACAAGAGCACAACTTACAGCAATGACATCGGCGCGGAACCCTAACCCTGTTGACGGAAGGCTGGAGGCTGGGCCCGGAGGTGCAGTGGGAGAACGTCTCCTTCAGGGTGCAATGTTCCCCTTCCCGGAGTTCACGGCGCGGGGGCCTCCGGGAAGCACGTCCAAAACGTTAAGACGCCGTGATTTACGAACCTCTGACAGGACCTTGGCCCAGGGACAGGCTCTGTCGCTCTCCACGCCCACGACCTTGATGGACTGCCTTCTTTCTCTTCCTCTCTCTTTTCCTCCCCCTCTCGTTTTCCCCTTGTGTTTGCTGGAGTTGGTCCAGAACGTAAGTGTGGTGTCGATATCAAAGCGCCGTTGCCCCCCCCCCCCCCCCCCCTCACGTCCACCCCCGGGTGGGAGGTTTCGAAGGGAGGGAGAGAGGATGCGCAGAGAAGAAGAGAAGGAGGAAAGCGGCAGGAGCCTTTCCTCTGCGCCGTGACAGACAGGTTTGCCCAAAGGGTCCGGCCAATGAAGCGGAGCCATCTAATTAGTGTAAAATCTGATAGGGCGCCATGTGGATCAATGACCAGGCCAGGCAGGGATGGAAGAGCAAGGGGAGTTGAGTTGAATTGGCCGCAAGCAGGACCCCCCAACGCTTCTCGCCAACCTCTGTAGTTGTTGAGAAGTCCCAGAGCCAAGCCCTCTGAACTTAGCCTCTCTCCACAGCAGTGGCCTCTAAAGCCTCGGGCTGTTAGACTCCGACACTCACAGAGCTCCATAAGAGGATTATTATTACCAACAAAAACTCTTTTACTTTTAAGTCTTCCATTGAAAAATAAAATGCAATAATAACACATTACAATTATTTGGGATTTGTTTGCCGGGGGCAAAGATTGCGTCCGGGCCTTTAGGAGTTTACGCTGATACGACGGTTTTGAGGGGCCGCTGATTTGAACTGAACTTGAATGTCAGATGATGTGCCACAGAACAGCCCCGCGGATGGCATCATTCTAATAGTCTCATTGGTCGATGTGTTTAGGCGGCAAAAAAGTCCCTCTTGCAGAAAAGTGTTGGCCAGAAAATGGCCACTGCATTCAAATAAAAACCCCTTCACATCTTTCCCCTTCTATCCAAAGCGACTTACAAAATAGTCCTTTCAACATGAGAAGATAATAAAAAAAAAAAAGCACTTATCAGGGTAGAGAAATAAATGCATCTCTCTCTCTCTCTATCTCTCGTCTTGAAGTTTAGGAGGAAAATATGCCAGCCTTTCTCCTCCTTTGGCCTCGTCTTCTAGTTGCCCCAACTCTCGGTTCCCAGCCCTCCTCTCTCTCTCTCTCTCTCTCTCTCTCTCTCTCTCTCTCTCTCTCTCTCTCTCTCTCTCTCTCTCTCTCTCTCTCTCTCTCTCTCTGTGGAAGCTGTTGAGCGATGATGAGAGTACACACCCACTGTCTTTCATTAGCACCAAAGCAGGTCCCAGCGTGCCTGTGAAAGCGCTGCCGGCCACCGATCTGCCGACCGGGGATCCGGAACGATCAAAACACGCCAGTGCACACAGCTTCTCAGCGAGGGCTGGAAAACATGGGAGGACATCAAGGAGGGGCAGAGGATGGAAGGATGAAGGCTTTACACCTTATCAGGGACTTACTGTGTCAGATTAAAGGAATCCGATTTGAACTAGGCATTTTAAATGATAGTTTTTTTGTATGTTCGAGGGGTTAAAAAGAGGTCAATGTCGCTATTTGAAAGTGTGTGTGTTTGTGTGTGTGTGTGTGTGTGTGTGTGTGTGTGTGTGTTATCTCGATATAGGGCTTAAGTATAGGAACATTAGGGGCACTTAAGCACTCCTGCCCCCAATGTGTTGGCTCTAGGATTAGGATATTATGCCCCTGCACTGTGCGTGCGTGCGTGCGTGCGTGCGTGCATGCGTGTGTGTTTGTGTGCAAGCACACGTGTGGGTGGGTATTGAAGTGAGGCCAACACACAACAGAATGCCGGCTTGCCAGTCACTCTGTCAGCGAGCAGGGCAGCACAGAGAAGCGAGGTATAAAGTTTCATCTCTGTGTGCACGGAGCACGTCGGTGTGTGTGTGTGTGTGCGTTTCAACGTTTGCCTGCCCTATATCAGGTTTCTATTTTAACAGGCCGGCTGCTTTTTGGCCTCTATTAGTGCGTAGTGTTTGGACCTATTAGCACACTGAACGCCGGCCATCTTCTGTAGCCTATTGTTTCCTATGAGGGTGCGTGGAGGTGCCCCTCCATCTGAATGATGCCCCCCCCCACAAACACACACACACACACACACACACACACACACACACACACACACCTAGAGCCATGCCTCCGCACGTGACCCACCCCTCAGCCACCGAGAGAGGCTCTGGCCTTGAGCGCCGCGGCGCCGCTAGAGCTTCACCCCGTTGACGTTTGGCCCTTTTGTGTGTTCCACAGAACTCCATGAAGGTGATGTTCAAGTGCTTGTGGAAGAACTGTGAAAAGGTCCTCAGCACTTCCTCAGGGATCCAGCGGCACGTCCGCACCGTCCACCTGGGGTGAGTCGCCGAGTGCGCCCACCCAACCATAGAGACTCCCCCTGGGCCCCTAGGGGCTTGCCCGGGGCCCCCCAGGGTGTCATACCAAGTTATTAGTGGGCTTTCCTTGGTAGATACAGTCCACCATGTGAAGATATCCAATCTCATGTGAGGATGCTGCTCAGGGAAGCATAGTTCCTATTTCTACTCAAAATCTTATTTTTCTTAAAAAAAAAATATATATATATATATTTATATACCTTTTTTTGTCATCATTATTTCTAATATTTGCCTACCTTCTAATTACAGCTTAAAAAAGGTAACTTTGAGTTTGTGGGGGATTATAATAGTTTATTGACAAATCCTTTTATTATCTTTTCGTGTATTTTCTCTATGTATGGTTAGGAGCTGCTTTTAGAGCTGTGGGGAGAATAGTATCCTGGTTACTCGTGTTCTGTTTTTACAGCTATTTAAACTCTCTGGCACTCGGCCTGGAGATTCAACTGTTGTTGAACCGAAGCCACAAGCTAAGGCCGGCCTTAAAACTGTGTGTCACCGCCACCTGCTGACCAAAGGGTGGCAAAGCAGAAACGGTGACTGACTCTCGGACAAATTAGTGTTGAGGGACGAGACAGAGAGTCAGTGGTTTGAAGACTACTCAAGTTGCATAGGTGTGGACACGGGACTTATGTGCGAGGCTTCAGTGTTTCACAGAGTTCCTGTACGCAGGATACATCAGGGCCACACACACACACAGACACACACACACACACAACAGTCTACTCATTTCAAAAAATAATCTAATAATAAAAACATCACTTTTTTGCTCTGTAATATTGCGGGAGAATCAAAACTGAATAAGTGTGGCATTTGGCTGATGTTGATGGCTTCCGGGTTTAACCGAGCCCCCCCTTCACCCTCCTCTAGGCGGAGCAGCGACTCGGACTACAGCGACGGCGAGGAGGACTTCTACTACTCAGAGATCGAGGTGAACATGGACAGCCTGACGGAGGGCCTGTCCAGCCTGACGCCCACCTCCCCCACCACGCTGGGCCCTCCCCCCTTCTTCCCCCGGCCGCCGGACGACGTGCCGCCCGCCCAGCACATCTTCACGCGGGGCCCGCCGAGCCACGCCCAGCCCAGCTTCCTCAGCCAGTCGGCGCCCTCGGCCCTCTGCCACATCCGCACGGACCACGCCTATCAGGTACAATGACATTCGCGCCGACACGCCCACACATACACAAATACACACACACGTATACACACACACACAATAATTGATGTGTGCATGAAACATCAGGGCCACAGACACACACACACACACCCACACACACACACACACACACACAAGTCTTTATTCACGACTAGAGCACTAGATCATTTTTTTTTGTTGCATTTTTTCTCTTTACTAAACACTACATCTGTCATCTGTGAACCGCGGCCACTCATTTGATAGAAACTCTAAATTTGTAGTGCTCCATAACCACGATTCAAATGAGCCCCAGAGTGGGTGTGGAGCTAACATGCGCTTGTGTACAACAAGTGCAATGTGTGTCGGTGCTTTCTCCAAACTGCCCACACGCGTGCGCCCTGTTTGCGCAACCGACTCCAAAAAAACAGCAAGCACGTCTTGAAGTTTAGGAGATGAGGGGAAAATATGCCAGTCTTTCTCCTCTTCCACCTCGTCTTCTAGTTGCCCCAACTCTACGTTCCCTCTCTCTCTCTCTCTCTCTCTCTCTCTCTCTCTCTCTCTCTCTCTCTCTCTCTCTCTCTCTCTCTCTGACTCTCTCGCTTTCTCTGTCTCTCTCTCTTTCTCTCTTTCTCTCTCTCTGTCTCTCTCTTTCTCCCCCCCCCCCCTCTCTCTTGTCCCCTCCCCTGTCTCTTCCGGTCCGTGCTCCGGCCCTGGTCTTACCATGCCGCGGTGCTTGATGTGTTTTTCCAGGCCACCGCTCCCGTTAGCGTCCCCGTGTGCGTGTTGCCGGTGGGGAGGGGGACCGGGACCGCGGCGGGCTGCGAGGAGGGGAAGGCCTGTGGCCTCAGTGTGCCCTGGCAGACACCGCCCGTCCTCTTTACGGGCCTACCGGTGAGCACGCGGCCTCCCCTCATCTCCCCCTCTCTCCTCGGGATCCCCTCTGTTCTCCTCCTCTTCCTCCTCCCTGGCCTCTGCCTCCTTCTCCGACGGCTCCCCCCTGCTCTCCCCCCCTCTTCCTCACGACCCTGCCCCCCCCCCTTTCCCCATCCCACTCCCTGGCTGTGCTGCGCGGGGTCGGTTGCCCTCGTCTGTCTTTCCCCCCTCCATCTCCCTCCCCCCCACCCGTGTTTCTCTCCCGTCTTGAAGCAGCGTTCTGTCAGATCTCGTTTAGCGCCGAGGCCCAGCTTAGGCCGCCCTAAGGTGAGCCGGTGGGCTGAGAGTAGGCCAGGGACCTGTCACGGGGATCTGCTGACACACTGACGACAGCGCTTGCCAGCGGCGGCGGGTCGACCTTTGACCTTTTGCCTGTGACCTCCACCCCGTGCAGGGTCCTGTGACTCCCGTGAGGTCCGTGAGCATCGGGGAGAAGAGACAGCCGGCCACCAACACACACACCGCAGTCAGCAAGAACCACGCTTTGGCCATGCCCGCACCCAAGCCAGCCCCAGGAATCAGGTAGATAAGCCGGTGGCTCTGTGTGTATGTATGTGTGTGTGTGTGTGTGTGTGTGTGTGTGTGTGTGTGTGTGTGTCTGTGTGTGTGTGTCTGTGTGTGTGAGTGCACGTGTGCTGGGGAAGGGTTGTGTGCGTGCGTGCGTGCGTAAGGGCGTGCGTGTGTGTGCGCGTGTGTGCACGTGACAATGTATCTTGAGTGCCTAACTGGAGTCTAGCGCGTGTTCTCACTCAGTGCCATCTCTGCTGTTTCCAAGGAAACCCCGGGGAGAGGCTAAGAAGTGCCGAAAGGTGTACGGCATGGAGAAGAAAGACATGTGGTGCACAGCCTGTCGCTGGAAAAAAGCCTGTCAGCGGTTCACTGACTAAACCTCCCCCGCAGCATTCCCCCTTAACCCCCCCCCCCCCACCCCACCCCCACCCCCCACCAGACACCCATCCCTGAGATGAACTCCTCCTCAGCTGGTGTTTCGCCCAAGGTGGACTCTACCACTGAGGAAATAAAAGGGGGGTACTTTCACGCTGGACTTCTCAGCACCGCTTCCTCCAACCCGGCAAGGGTCTATCAGCGCACTTCTCCTTTC
The DNA here is from genome assembly GCA_017639675.1 of Aplochiton taeniatus. Taxonomy (NCBI): domain Eukaryota; kingdom Metazoa; phylum Chordata; class Actinopteri; order Galaxiiformes; family Galaxiidae; genus Aplochiton; species Aplochiton taeniatus. The sequence goes on along the minus strand of CM030174.1, from coordinate 26,433,973 downwards.
TATAAAGAAACACAAAACCCTGGGGACAAAAAAAAACATGCACAAAAGAGAAAATAATTCTGGAAAAAAAAACATCATCTTTTTGAGACTTTTCCGTTTCAATACAACCTAGACTTTTATAACTGCTTGGAAATAAAGTTAACAAAAACATCTATCCGCGACTCATAGAGGTACAGTATATTGGACCTCCTGATGTTTTATGCACTAACACTTTAGGGCAGTGGTTGAAGATTTCATGTAAGTCCTATCGCTCTAATCTCTTTTCACTGTTTGTGAGCTTGTTCAAAGTGTTTTTTTTGTTTGTTTGTTTTTGGGTTAAGATCTTTTACTACCGCTATCTTTGGATATATCTGAGCTCAAGCTTATAAGTGAATGAATCACATCCACTTCTTCACACAATAGCCATTTGTTATGAACAGTGAATGACCAAAGGCTAAAAAGAATCCCTGTTGTTACCCGAGGTTCGACCCTGCCAGTAGCACTGCGGGCATGTTTCTCGTCTGTGTGCTCTCACTGGCTGTCGGACGTCCACTGTCCATTGGCGATACAAATGATGAGCAGCTCGAGGGATGTACCGATTTCTCCCATGTGCTCTTTGCCTCTACTCAGTGGTACCAAAACAGTTTCATTTTGACTCTTCCAAAATGTCTAACCCAGTTGCTAAGATTTATGTCTATGTACCTGTACTTATAGATATGCACCTTTTAAAGGAACAACTCGACTCTCGGAGTAGCACTGTAACTACAGCGTATGCCCATGGGAGAATGCTTTTGTGTCTCAGAGCTCATTTTCAGCCATGCCTGGATGCGGTCGGCAACTCGAAGTTGCACTGTGCCATGAGCAGGATTACAGCATTAGATATTGTTGATTTTTATTGTCGTTGGTCGTCTAAATAGGCGAGTTAAGTCCGGATGTCTCAGCTACGTTTAAGATCATTGTCTGGTATATCAGCAAGGTTAGCTCTTGTGAGAGTGTTTTAGGGCAAGGCTAATACTTAGCTGGTAGTATGTAGTTGATGATAGTGATGAGGGATACAAGTTTTTTTTTGTATCCTTATATTCTGTTTGCCTAGGAATAAATAGCATTAACTCAAATTTTATGCATTACAATCAGATAAATATTAGATAAAACAGGATATTAACATTTTAGTAGTGATGCTGCATAGTTTTCATGAAGCTTGTACTCCGTGATAATGATCCTGCTTATTTTGTTTGTAGATACCTTTTCTCACTACAACACCAACCACCAAACTGGTAATATAATTGATTTAAATCAAAAGATTTTTCTCAGTGGGCATACTTTTCTTCCCATAATTTGTGACTCCTAATGTCTGAACCTAAAGATCATACAGTAGACAAATTTATATTTTTTCAAGAGGTTCATCTTTCTACTGTTTCGATTGTTACCAGCTTTTTGAATGTAGTCTCCGCTCTGTCTCCGCTTTCTTACCTCTCTCTCTCAGTGCAACTCAAACCAACCTGACTAATAAACCATGACAGCTCATAGCTTTGCGCCAAACACACACACACACACACACACACACACACACACACACACACACAGTACCTGCTCTCCTCTTCGTGTCGGCACACCTAGAACAGACTGCATGACAGCACAGCCTCTTTTTGGATTGCGTAGACCTGACTGTGAACCCGCTCTGTTGCCATAGGGATGGCGGCTCTGTCAGCTGGCTGGTCCCGCAGTCGATGACCTGTCACTACCGCTCAAATTGAACGTGACGCCAGACTGCTCGTTGTTTTCCTTGTTTGAGTACAGGTTGTGAAAACATAAACAAACCCTTCAAACACCCGGAATTACAGATTTCACCAACCTGCCCCTTTGACCTGAATCCATGAACCGCAAATACATTGTGTGTTTAACTTGCATGTTGTCAAATGACAAACGTCAGATAAGCTAGAGTTCCCTCTCCCTCACTGGCTGGTCAAAACAGTGGGAAGGTCTCGTTCGATCAGAATCCACACAAAGTGCCAATGTAAAGAACATTCAAAGGAACGAAAATACATTTGCACTAACTTGCACTTCGCAAAGACATGTTTTTGTACATGGAGATTTTATAAACACAGATTTTGAAGTGAATGACATAGCAGTTATGTTTTGGGTCACCCCCGCTCATTTCGATTTTATGTGGGACCTCAGGGATGGAGCTTCTGTTCCTCGTAAGGTGTCCCGCTAGCAAGTGGTCAGGATAGGCTGATCTCGCTTCCTGTCAGGTGTAGAGAGTGCAGGGCGACGGGCTGTCTGGCGTGGGACCGGACAGTCAGTCCTGGCTGCTGTGGCAGGTTCCCAAGGCTGGGAGCAGCAGGAGCCTGCTGCCGGGCCGCAGAGAACGGCCTCCTGCTATCGTCTTGGTAACAGAGGCTTTACGACACTTAAGAGTGTCCTTGTTTAATTATTTTTTTGTTTGTTTAACCACAAAACTAGTGTTCTAGCTTTCTGTGCATTTAGAGGCCTTTTTTACTTTTTATAGATAAAGGGGAGTGGTCGACTCCAGCTATAAATTAAGACGGTTTTTTTTTTGTGGTTTTTAGTCTGTCTGATTATTGTACTTTTTTAAATAGATTCACAAGCCCAAAAAGACTAAGATCGTTTGCCATCCTCATCTGATCAATTGCTACCTTGATTTTAAATTTGTGTCGTAGAAAATGCTGAATATCAACTCCAGCTGTCACTTTGCCCACTCTACAAGCCTCTTACTGCTGGTGTGGCATACCGGCTAGCCTCCAACGATTGATTAACCTAACAAAACAAACAAAAACTAAACTAAATTTTCAGAAATACATTTATATATTACAGGAATTTCCTGTCAGGCTTTGGAACAGCATACTGTAGCATAACAATGAATGTGGATACAGTATGGTGCTCTCCTAAGTCACGACTTCATGAGGTTATCCCCATTCATTCTCTTGTCAGTGCTTTAGGAAGTTGTTGGCGGAGTCATTTGTGCATCAGGTCAGTCAAGTATCATGCTCCTGCTCCTGACAAAGTTTAACCATCATCATGAAAGTACAAAATGAGGGCTGGGACCCTCAGCGCTATACAAATCGAGGGCCTAACTGAATTACTCTTAACACGTATATATTATATGATATATATGATGGGGAGAAAAACAGATCTTGTAACATTGACCCAGCGAGCAGGAAGATAGGACATTTTGGACGGAGAGTTTGCTGAAATGGGACTGAGTGTGTAAAGTCAGCAGGTATCCTGACTAATCAAAGTTAGGACATTTTGGATGGAGAGTTTGCTGAAATGGGACTGAGTGTGTAAAGTCAGCAGGTATCCTGACTAATCAAAGTTAGGACATTTTGGATGGAGAGTTTGCTGAAATGGGACTGAGTGTGTAAAGTCAGCAGGTATCCTGACTAATCAAAGTTAGGACATTTTGGATGGAGAGTTTGCTGAAATGGGACTGAGTGTGTAAAGTAGGTATCCTGACTAATCAAGGGAGAAATGACGAGCAGTAACCATTAGATGCATTTGTAGTTTCAGGGCTTTCCTGTATTAGAATACAAACGACTTGTGTGCTTGTTGAATATGATGGTGATGTTTTTGTGTTGTTATTATTTTTCTTTGTTGTTTTACTTTTGTCTAATGAAATGGAAACTTTTTTAAACAAGAATTGCGCGTATATGTATATACATATATATATATTCTTTTTTTTTTGCATTTGTTTGAAAGGTAATTGAATAACTAGTGAACAGAATATGGAAAGACTCATTGAATAGTGTATCTTTGAGACAAGGGGGAGTAAAAAAAAAAAAACCATTGAATGTAATAATTTACAAAAAGTAGCCAGTTTTCTTTCTTTTTTCCGTTTTGGAGTTATGTTCTACAGCATATTGAGAATCTGAAGTGCATTGCATCTTATCAATCCAGTTTATATGCCGCATTCACACATTCTTTATCATATCAATTTTAACCCAACCATGCAGTATTGTCTCACTCTCTTATTTTGCTCAATCAGATGCTTTGATTGAAACAACTTTCAAATTGGTCTTTCGGTTAGCATTGACTACTTGGAGATACATCCAAACCAATGGGTTCCTGTTTGCTCATCGTCCTTCTCTGCCTCTCTCTCTCTCTCTCTCTCACCCGCCATGTCAGATTTCGACTTACCCGGCCACTTATTGTAGTTCTTGTCGATCTTGTATGCGATTGCGATGTTCACTTGTTGTTAGGCAGGATGACCGCTGTTCCCCAGCGTCTGATCTTTTGTGAATGTGTATGTCGTGCCCTGCACATTCCAACCGACGGCATGCCCGGGCGTCTTCCCATCGACATGTCCATCAACCCTAGCAATGTCCCAAGAGGACAGGGTGTCTCTCTCCCCAAGTCCCCTCCCCACCGCTCACTACCAAGATTGAACATAGTCCAACCCAAGTTTTTACCCAGTCTCGTAAGCTAACTAATCCCTTGAAATGTGCATCAGAAAAAAAAAATAGTCTTTCTTGACAAATTTAAGGAAAAAAAAGGTGTGTTTTTTTTTTTGTTTCGTTTCTTTTTATGTGCTTTTCGAAATGTCCATGTTGTTCGGATCAACGGCTCTCCATCCAAATCAAATGTATCACATTGCAATGGCAGCTCCACTCAACTCTCTGCCTCTCCTTGTCTGCTGTTCAATCCTGCCCACGTGTTGCTCAGAACATCACCCATGCAAGCACCCCTTCTCTTTGCTCGGGGGTCTAGTTTCTTTCCCTAAAGGGTTGTCTCAGCTTAGCCGAGGCTGGCTTGAAACAGACCCTTTTCTGGCTTCATTTTTTCCTTTTCCTTGATTGATTGATATGCTCTCATCGGTGTAATGTGAGGTTGTTGTTATGCATGTCCAGCACTGCTCACGTTAACCTGGGAAAAACAACACTGAAAAGGTTTTATGTGTGAGATTGTCCTTGATGGGTCTGAGGTTGGTTTCTCATTTGTTTCTACAAAAAGGTAAAGGCGCTTTATGATTTATTACATAGGGCAGCCTAGGCTTTCGAAGGGCAAATGCTTATCAGCCTTAGTCTTCAGAGGTGATTTTTTTTGTTTCCTGTGTGGGGGCTCAAAGCTTTGGCAATCAATCACTTGTCCTTAAGAAAGAGAGGGGCACTTAGTAGTCAATAGTATGTAGGGTGAATAGCTCATGGGTTATTGTATGAATGACGAGCCTATTAGTGCTTGGCTGTATGGATGACCATGTTTGACACAGAGGATGTGATCAAAGTGATGTAAATTGATTGAGAGAAAATAAAGTGAATTGAAGAAATCATCTGTACAGAGTGTTTTTTTTTTTAAGGAGTGGTGAAGAAAGACGGAGCAATGTAAAATGTAACTGGGCTAAACTGCTTTCCAATTCAACATACAGATTTTAACAATACAGTGATGAGTTTCTCTCCTTGCCTGTAGTTTAGAGTAGACTGCCCCCATGTGGAGAGCAGCAATACAAAAAAATATATTTGGGAGGAAAAGTAAGTATTAAAAGGTAGGTGCCAGCTCTTTAAATATTTGTCCTTGTACTTGCAGTTTGCAATGTTGGTCAAAACAGAACAAGCTCAGAATTGTCAACCATGTTCCCTGTGAACATCAGTTAAAAGCAACAACTTAGTAGTAGTTAATGGCAGCTTTTCGGGAAGGCCAACACAAACAAAATGGCACATGTTCATGGAAATAACCCAGGAGCAACAATGAACACCACACACAATACATTTTTTACAGCAGCAATTTCAAAATTTATTGAGACTGATTGGTTTTTGCAAATAATAATCAAGCTAATTCCACTAAACATGAAGTTGGAGGGAGGCTTGGGCAGCCAGGGGTCTCAACCTGGCACCCCACAACAAAACTGGGGTCCTGTTTGATAAGTCACTCAGAAGAACAGAACGTCTGCACAAGCACACCTCTTCTGTCCAGAGCCGAACCAATGTGAAAACAGGACAGCTCTTGATTATTTAACACATTTTGTTACAAACACAGGTTTATGATCATCATCAATATAAAGTAAGTAATATATTCAATAATAACCCCCCACCCCCAACACCCCCTCCCCCACCCCCGCTCAAAGAAAAAACAAAACAAACAAACAGCAAGTTTCAAATGTGGCTCTTTACAAACTAAAGACACTTCCGAAACTTGGGAGTGAAAAATAAATAATATATAATAGTAATATAAATTGATATATATGAAGGTATACACACATCACTCTTAAGTATAAGAACTTAATTAAAAAGAACCAAACTTGAAATATAGTATCATCTATAGATATAACCATATATCTATGGCTTCATGATTTGCACATATGAATCAAGCTAGACAGGCTAAATCAGGATTGCAATTGTTTACACGTCTAAAGTATACCCATATTAATCTGCAGTGTAGCAAACAGTTCCAGTTTTTGCATCAAATGGAATGAGACAGTTGTGTGTGCAGACGGCGAGACAGCTTTGGTATGACAAATGAACACAGGCATGCATTTAAGACCGTAGCATAAAGGGCACAGAGGGTTAATCAACAGACATTTAAAAAACAGAGCCTGTACATGATCATCATCAGAAGTCTGATTGGTCTCTCCAAAACGCCAGCCTACTCCAAATCCTTGTTGGGCCCATACTCAAATATACCACAGTAATCTCTATCCAACATGACCCCATTCACTTTTATCCTGAAACACACTCACGCGAGCGCACACACACACACACACACACACACACACACACAAAGGTAAAACGTCATTGAGGCACATAGTTGAGGGGTTGATGGTGGACGTTTCCTGAAGTACAACCCAATATGAGGAAGAAGAGACATACAGTACAGGCCGTGAGGAGAGCATAGGGCTGGCTGGGTACGTGTCTCTCAGTGGTTGAAAAAGCACCACATGAACAACACAGAATAACATTTTTCTAGGATAGAAACACATCACTGATTTTGTCATATCCACCCCAACATTCAGAATAGCCTTCCCACATCTTCTCTCTTCTTTTCTCATAGAAATGTTCGATACAAAGGTAAAACAAGTGCACAATAAATAATACAACTTCAATAAAGCTATTTGCCAGGTATGACGAAGGCATCACACATCTTGTGTTTAGTGGGGGCTGATGGGAAATGGCATGTAAAGCAGTGGCCTGTTGTTGCTTCCACTACTGACAACAGTACAACACTTCCCAGTAGCACCCATCTAGCACAAGTTATCTTTTTTCCTCTCTCTCTCTCATAACACCGGAGCATACTGTAGTCAGTAGTGTGAAACATTCAGGGGCTGAAATATTAAAGAAATGTAACATCCAGAGCCAACACCAGACAATGTCCTTTCTAGATATTAGGCCTACATCTTGAATACACTGAGAATGGCATTTCATTGAAAGTCTCATGCAAAGCGGTATGCAGTATAACCCTTTGGGACAGTGTCTAAGGGCAACAGATGCAAGCTTCATAAACTAGCAAATCAACTCCAGACGGCCCTGCACATAAAACAACATCAGAACTTGTGCACTTTTTCAAATAGACAACCAAAATAAAAACAACAAAACTTTTAAGTTCACAATAAGTTTAAAAGCACCTGCACACGCACTGTTATAACAAAAGCACTTTATGTATACAAGGTATCCGATTGTTTTTGGCTTAATTAATATTGATCAAATAGTATATATCTGTGATGCAAAAGCATGTGCCGAATAAATGTCAATTGATTTTTAACTGGTAATAAGTTAGTCTATGAATTTGTTTAGAAAATACAACAAAAATCCAAGCATTAAACTGGCACAATAGAAGGTAGAGAAAAAAGCCCCATGGCTTGCTGTCCACAACAAGGCAAAGTATAAAAGCTCTTTCATCTTATATTTTATAAAGTATCAAAAAGGAATACACAAAAAAGCTTAGCATCCAGCACTTAGTAATAACAACAATAATCATATTCTGATAATTATAACCATAAGACATGTGATCTGCTCACGTGAATTGTCAAATAAGTTGTCACAGACATGGAAATAATCTTAAGGAAATCACGTGAAAACACACGCACTCTTGCGCATGCACACACACACACACACACACACACACACACACACACTTTTCCCTATTCATTCAAAGAGGAGGGAATGGCATTTTAAAATTATAAATCCACTAACATACTTCAATAAATACGTTTTCAAACATTATAGCAACTTAGAAGCCCCCTTCACAAATTGATTTTGGATGGACTCTCAGGCTCAATCTTGAAAGATATTTTTTTTGTTTATCTTACAAAACAAGATGAAACCTCTTAAACCTTTTTAAAAATAACCGTGTTAACTAAAAGTATGGATATCGTTTATTCAAATATTGAGTTATGCAGTTCTCCCAAAACAGAATTTAAAAAAATGGCTTCTAGATAATATCAACAAAAGCCTTAAAGAAACATTTAATGGAGAGAGGGAGGGACAGGAACAGAGAGGGGGTGCAGGGTAACGAGAAGGTGGGAGAGGGTCAAACCCCCTCAGATAGAGATGGTGTTGGCTTAATCAGAAGGAGTGCAAAACCCTCTCTCTCCCTCTCTCTTTCTCTCTCTCTCTCTCTCTCTCTCTCTCTCTCTCTCTCTCTCTCTCTCTCTCTCACATCCTCCAGACCTCTTTCAATATCCGCATGTCCTCCGATTGTATGTACATCTAGCGATACTGCAGTAGTATTCAAATCAGTGTGGTCAACAGGAAAACGTGTGCTAAACTTAGGCGAAGGATTAAGGACCCGTCGAAAAAGGCAAAGGCTATATATGGACAGCAAACTGCAACGGATCACTTTCGATTTTCGACGCGATAACAGTCAGGAGGACGTTGAGCGTGTCCTTAAAGGTAGGTGCGGTCACCGAGCTGTTTAGGTAAGTAAAACGCGGGTCAAAAAATGTAAACCACGGAGTCATTTACAGGAGTGTATCTGGCGTTAAAGTGCAAGTCTGTGGCAGTTGGACTCTGCTTCAACAATGTGCCATCGGGCTGGCGGTGCTCAGAAACAACGCAGCCTTGCAATAGAAAAAAGAAGAAGAAAAAAAAAAAAAAGAGAGAGAGAAAAAGACTGCGGTCGCCTCAACTCCGAGAGGCACCGCGGTCCCCTAGATACGGGACTGCGTGGCAACGACGACAACCCCCCACCCCCACTGCAACAATCTCCTGTTTCCATGACGACCGGCCGTCACCACTGACACCCAAGGTTGTGGCCTAGAGTCGTCTCGGCCCCTTTGCATCGCGCGCACTTATCGGCCCCAATTGGACTGAGTAAAAAAACCTTTAAGGACTCTGTTTGTGACTACTCAAACACAAGAAGAGAAAAAAAAACACTGCATCAGAAGTGAAGGAGGTAAGCAGATTAAAAAAAGCTTCTCACTCTATACATCTCTCAATCTCTTTCTACTATGGCATTGTTTCACCTGCTCAAGGCTTGCATGAGAAGCCTGCATGGGAATGTATGGATTTGAGTTGAATGTGTGTGTGTGTGTGTGTGTGTGTGTGTGTGTCAGTATTTGTCTGCGTCACCTATGAATGACTTTAGATCATTGTCTTGTACCTCCTAGACACTCTCCCCTCATAGGACGGTCTGTCCATGGAGGGAACCATGGGTAAAGTGAGCAGAGAGAGAGGTCTTCCCAAGAGATCCTTCCAGATCCCAATGAGATCCATTCAGGGGCCCTAGGAGATCCGAGCCGGTCCTAAGAGATCCAAGCAAAGTCTTTCTCACTGCCATTGTGCTGATCTCCCTCCAGTGCTGAGGAGTCACTCTCCTCCTTGTCGTTGTCCATCGCTCCCTCCCCCTCGCCCTCCGCGATCATCCCTGAGTCCTCCTTCCACTTCCCTCCCTCCTCCTCCCCCTCTCCCATCATCTCTCCCTCCCCTTCCACAAGCATCTCCTCCTCCCCCTCTGCGTCCCCGTCGCAATCGGCCTGGTCCTCGTGGAAACGGTGGTCGCCCGGGTACAGCTCTTCTTCCGGGGAGATGTCTCCGCCCACTTCCCCGTTGTGGTCCAACAGCGCAGCCATGCCCCGCCCCGAGCAATCGGCGCAGACTCCGTGGCGACGGGAGCCATGTTTGATTCCCACGCTGGCTGCCGACATGAAGACTCGACTGCAGACCTTGCAGACATACTTCTTGTCCTTACTGTGGACCTGTTGCAGACACACACACACACGCACACACCCACACACACACATCAAACACAGTAAACATACAATCATGGTCCTTAGTACACCAATCTAATGACTTCTGTTTTTAGCATTTGACAAATAGGCTTAAATTAACATGTAAATTAGAGTAGAGTAGAGTAGAGTAGAGTAGAGTAGAGAAGAGTAGAGAAGAGAAGAGAAGAGAGGAGAGGAGAGGAGAGGAGAGGAGAGGAGAGGAGAGGAGAGGAGAGGAGAGGAGAGGAGGGGAGGGGAGGGGAGGGGAGGGGAGGGGAGGGGCGAGGAGAGGAGACTGTGCTGCCCCCTGGTGGTGGCTGGCAGTGTCTCCACTCACCAGCGTGTGTCTCTTCATGTGCTCCCTCCTGGTGAACTTCTTGCCACAGATCTCACAGGGGTAGGGCCTCTCCCCGGTGTGGGAGCGCATGTGCCTCTTCAAGATGCACTGGTGCATGGCCGAGAAACTGCAGTAGGGACACTTGAATTTCTTACGGATCACTGTGAAGTCATTTACTGCAGGGAGACAAAAATGGGGGTGGGGGGGGTGGGGGGTGAAAGAAAAGTTAATTAGGAGCTATTAATGGTCACTCGCAATCAAGGAAATATAGAGCTGTGATATGCACTACTTAAGGGACATGTGTACGCCTTTCTCGTCTCTTTTTCCCCCTTTGTTGTCTTCTTTATTTTCAGTGCACATTCAATTTGTACTTTACTTTCCACTCCTATTCAACACCTCTGTTGAGAAATGTAGCATCCTCAACCCTCATGGCCACCCCTATGCCAGTCAAATCTTCAGTTGCCATGGCAACAGATCTGTTTCAACATCAAAGCAATAAAAGGAAAGGGGAACGCTATGGACATGAACACAACATTCAATCTACTTTGTTCACTGTGGAAATAGTATCCGCCAGGATCTAGTGGCAAGACAAGACAGAAACAGACCGACAGACAGACAAAGAGGGATGGTACACACAAAACCACACAAACAAGCTTCTTGGTGGAGACAAGATAGGAGATGGATTAGAAATAAGACTATTACCATGTCTCATTCTCATGCCAGCCAGGGTTTTTTTTTAAAGCAAATACGGTTTGATTCAAGTTATGTGTGCTAATGTTTTGTTTTTGGATGACCGTTCCTTGTACCTAAGAACTCAGGCAAAACTGATTCTGAGGGCCAGTCTAAAAAAAGCACAATTACACAAATACACACACAGAACACATTTACAGAAAGGCTATTGGTCACATGGCTGGGATCTGTGAGATTCACATGACACAATAGCTAGAAAAATATATTACCTTAGTCCTCAAATTGTGTCCATTTTAAAGAAAGTAATCAGTCACATGTAAAAAACATATGTAGATATCTAATATATCTTTCTCTCTCTTTATATATATATATATAGATATATAGATATCTATATATATAGATATAAAATGAAATGATAAACGTGAAATACCTTGTGAAACTGAAGGAATTAAGTGAATTGTAAGGGAAGAACGAGACTAGATGCCTTTTCGAGCTTTAAACACATTTTATTGATCACCAACTACGAGAACAACAGAAACAATAAGAACTATTGCTGTAAGTTTTTAAAAATACATAATAATAATTATTTTTACCAAATAATTATACCTAGAATATATGTTTTGCATACGTGACAAGAGTTAAAAAGTGCAACCAAATAGCCTTCGTTTTTCAACGAGTCCAGGCAACAGAGTTTATGTCCACGCTTGTCTTTTCCCTGAGAAAAAGCAACCCCTGCGTCTCAAAGCGGCGAGTTTTCATTTAAAATGGAGATGGGTTCCTTCAAAAATACATGAGCTCTGTTTGAACAAACCTTACCCAATTCACACACAGTCGTGTGGCAGACAAAAACTACAACAAACTCAACAAAGTAGAAGGACAATCGATTGAGCCTTTTGGGTTGCATGGCTGGTGCTCTTTGTCTATTAGCATTAATTACTGCTATGGTCCTAAACAGAGAAGGGCAGAAGATGCCACAGTCACTAATGCCACTACACTGGCTAGTTAGACAGCTAGCTACGGCTCTTGCATAGAATAGGATGGATCAGATTGACAGAGACCCTGGTCACATAGAACTGGCCTGTAGTCAAGGGCAACCATCTCTACAACTTAACTTCCTGTTTTGCTTGCCTTGTTTTTTACTAGCCTAAAGGTCCAACACTAATTGTCAGCAGCGTATGTATGATTTGCCCATTCTACTCAGTTCAATGGTCCCTGGCCACTACCTTGACCTGTGTTGCATCTGCTTGTTTTCTTTCTGGTTTGTGAGGCAGGAGATTGAGGCATGGCTATCTGCATTGTAGGAAAAGGTTTTTTAAGTGCAAGTTACACACACTGTGTGAAAGGTAGGAATCCTGCAGAACTCAAGGTTGACAGCTAAACACAGTCTAGTACCCTTCTCTCTCTCTCTCTCTCTCTCTCTCTCTCTCTCTCTCTCTCTCTCTCTCTCACTCACTAAGACAACTCGCCACTTTCAAGTCCACTTCCCCCCTCATACACCTCGCAACCTCCCTCCCTCTCCACGTCCTCTCCATTATCCCTTTCCCTCCACTGTCCTCCCGGTCTCCGTGACAAAGGGCTTTTTGCCCTCTCGGGTCACACTTCCATTGGGTATGGTCACGAACACCACCCAGCTGGTCAGCAGGGGTGGGGGGGTGTATCGGGTTAGGATAATGGGATGAAGCTGCGTCTAGGACATTGTTTTTTTTTCCATTTCTATTCTTAATTTATTCTAGTGTAATCTCCACTGACCTCACCACAGTAGACCTGTGTAAAGTCAAATGAATTACAGAAGACCAGCTTTCTTACATCCGATTAGCATCATGTCAGAGAGGATGTTCAGGAGGCTGCCGGACCGTATCTGTTGACTCCTAATAGGGATCATCTGGATGAGCCGTCCACTAAGTTTGGCTTGTGTAGGGTTTGGCAGAAGAGGGAAGATGACAAACAGGGGGACATTCTGTCCCTTGTGAACTTAGTGGTCTTTGTCTTTACGCCAGAGGAATTACTGGCTGGCGGGGGACACATTGAAAGGGACAATGGCAAGGCCGCTGTTCTCCGGCAGGTGGCAGTGTTGAGCGGCCAACAGTGAGCCTCCAGAAAGACCGTCTTTCATCAAGTCTGGTGGCTTTTCCTCCTCGAGTTAAGTGGGAGAGACTGAGCTAGATGCCTTTCTGTCTATTCTCAAGAAGGACGGGCTAAATGACCGTGCCATCACAGGACCGTTTTCAAAAAAGAATAAAGATAAGAGTTCCCAATGTTCATCTACAGAATCTAAAATCCAGTCCAATAACAAATCTCTACAAGACACAGACAAAACGTGCCACGACTTAACATTTGGTCTTTATGTTGCATGGCAATTTCCATTGCTTTGCAATGGGACTCCACAGCATCCCAGATAGGACATTCCCGGAATTTTCCGATAGAGAAAGCAAATCTACAGCTCACAGAAAATCTCACAGGTATTACAAAATAAGTGCTCTTTGCAAATATCATAGCACCAAATGCACCTGAGGTTTGTGCCCCCAGTGCTTTGGGATCAATGGACATTCATAAATGTGTCTACGAGTGTGTGTTTGGGTATGTTTGCCTTCCTGCATGTGTGTTTATCGGAATCCACAGTAAGCTCGCTCAGTTTTCGACATTAATGTGACGCTGATGAATCTGATGATGATGCCTGTGCATATGATTACTGTGGCTCTCCGCTTTCATCTCCTGGCACAGGCCCCAAAGCAGTGACATCGACTCGGTGCCCCCTCCCTGAGTGCCCTCCAGGCTTGAACCTGCTCCTCCCCCCTGGCCTGTCCCTGGCACGGCCCCAACCTGGCAACACGCCTTCACGTGGGTTGCCAGGTTCTTCTGGGTGCTGAACGCCTTGCCACAGGACGGGCAAGTGTGGTCTCTCTCTTTGGAGTGCACTGAGGACAGGTGCCGGTGGAGGTCAGTGCGGTCCCGGAAGTGCTTCAGGCAGTAGACGCAGTGCATCAGCTTCTTCTTGAAGTGGATGGTCTTCTCGTGGCGGTCGGCGTTGGACTTAAGGGTGAAGCTGGCCGGGCACTGGGAGCAGAGGTAGCGGCCCTGCGTGGACTCGGCCAGCGAGGGGCGGAACAGGGAGGGGTGCTGGGCCAAAGGCTGCTGCTTGTGGTTCTGGCTCTGGGAGTGGTGGTGGTGGTGGTGGTCGCGGGAGGGGCTCTGGTCGGGGTAGAGGGCCTGGGGCAGGTCAGTCCAGTCCAGGGACAGTGCCATGAGCGAGAGGGTGTGACGGTACTCGTGCTCCCTGAGCTGCTCCAAGCTGCTGAACAGCCGCTTGCACAGGGAGCAGACCAGCTCCGGCCTTGGCCAGGCTCCGGGTCCCTGCAGGGCCCTTGCCCCAGCTCCCGATCCCACCAGCAGCTCCCCCCCAGCAGCCCAAGGATCAGGCCCGTCACCGGCCGAGGCTCCAGCCTGTCTACCCTCCTCCGCCATCTGATCCCCCTCCACAGGAGACTGCTGGTACCCATCCAGGCCTGAGCAATGGATCGAGAGATAGACAGAAAGGTTGTGTGTGTGTGATAGAGAGACACAGAAGCTGCTTTATGAAATTCAAAATGAATCCGTGGATAAAGATAAAAGATGAATGTATTGCGGTGTGTGCAGCCGGTTCTGAGGCTCCATACAGTACATACCTCCACTGTAGTCGTTCATTTCCTCTAAATCCTCCATGTCATCCTGATAAAAACACAAGACACCCAGTTAAACACAGAAACACTTGCTTTTCATGTCTGTATGGAATTTAGTCTGGGCATGCAGGAAGAAAAGGCAAGCTGTGAAGACACACGCAAACCGTTATAACACTTCAAAACTCTCGACAGAAAATGAGGAAAATTAGAGTGGAAAAAAAAAACTGAAACATGTCAAAAGAAAAGAAAAAGAAGAGTAAACATTTATGAGTTGTATGAACATTGTACATAGTGAGAGAATGAAAACGCCAATTTTTGGCCATTGGTCTTAGGTAGACTATTCTAGAGAGAGAGAGAGAGAGAGAGAGAGAGAGAGAGAGAGAGAGAGAGAGAGAGAGAGAGACAGAGAGAGACAGAGAGACAGAGAGACAGAGGGAGAGAGAGTCCAATGAATGTTTTCCACCCACTTCCTCCTCCCACACCCCCCGTCCCTTCCATTCCTCCATCCCCCCTCGTCCCTAAGAACAGAGCACCATGCACTGGACTAACAGATGGCTTGCCCACAGAGATAGGAGGGAGTCCGGCCTGCTGGAAGGCAGGTCCACTGCAACCAAATGCTGTTCCCGCACATGCTCACACACACTCTTTCTCTCTCTCTCTCCCTCTCTCTCTCACACACACACTTACGCGCTCCCATAGAATGGAGGAAGCAATTTCCTGGGCTTTCCCCTTATTGTCTACAACTATTGATTCGTTAAGTCTTCCCCGACTAAGCTCCCCCACTATTAACTACCATCTAAGACCTCTTACTACTGTTGGCTCTATCAATGACAAGCCTGTTAAGTGGCTCGACATACTACTCTATGTTGGGAAGGGGACAAATAGGTGAATGACAGGAAATCATACAAACTAAGAGACAGAGACATGATCAGAAGTCAAAAACGAATGGAGCGCAGTGTCCATAGGACAAAGTGTGCACATCAAAGCTAACAGCAGATCAACAACAGGAAATAGGACTCACGCACAGAAGGCCTACATCAATACAGTTCCTACTGGGAGATGGGGGTGTGCAGGAGGGGGGTGGGATGGATCCAAACCCCAGAGGGTGGAGACTGCTGGCCCCTCACCCACCTTCTGCACCACCTCTCCCCTTCCATACACACTGACAGGATAGGGGGTAAGCTGGCCCGGCTTGGCTGATCACAAGTCAGTTTTACCTCCGCTTATACTCCCATGGGACCGGAGAGAAAACTGAGGCTGGACCAGCAGCCTGGGTCAGCTCCTACCCACCCTAGGGAGGAATAGGGGGCGCTTAAGTGTGCTTACCTCTGGGATGGTGGAGGGTTCCGGGCCCTCAGGTGCCTCCTCTACGTCCATGTCCAGTCCCTCCAGTAGTAACGAGGCAGGGGCCCCGGCTCTCAGACCGGGAGCCACCAGGGGCCAGGGCTGAACGGGGTGCAGGGGCGTGGGCGGAGTGGGCGGGCGAGAAGCGGAGGACGGCGGTGGTGGAGGGAGAAGTGGAAGAGGAAGAGCAGGAGGAGGAGAAGGGGAGGAGCCGGCCCCGTGTTTGTTATGAAAAGTGGCCCCTGTGGCCCCCGTGGCCCCTGGCCGGAGCAGCTTGCTGCTGCCGTAGTGACTGTTGGAGCGGAGCCCTGAGGAGCACAGGAAACGAGTCTCACCCACCCACTCACGTACAACTGCAACACTGCTAGCAGCTGGCCACCAGCACACAGCGAGTGAGGGGGGGCACGGTGGGGGCACGAGCGGCGGCTGCCAGCTCTACACTACGCAACGCTAACCGTACAGAGAGGAGGTGGTGGAGGAGGAAGAAAAAAAAATAACACACACACACACACAAGTTTCACTTTTTTTGCCAGCCGAGGGGAAAGGGTTAGGGGTTCTCTTCTCTCTTCTTCTGCTCTCCTGCTCTCCTTCTCCTTCCACCCACGTGCGCGCACAGAGGATGGACAAGTGTGTGTGTGTGTGTGTGTGTGTGTAAGAGAGAGAGAGCAGCCTAAGAAGACAGCTTGAGGATCTTTTGTAGTGTTGAGTAGAATATTGTTATTGGAAAGGAGCCATTTTGAGTAGCCAAGCTGTAGTGGAGTTCATTACGGTTTCTCTCCATGCGGTTTAAGAGCTAACCATCATAAACGTAACGTTTCAAATGCACGCCTATTTTACGTACACAGTATACGCAATGACCATGACATTCAAGGTTTGTGCCAGTATACCACGAGGAGCTCTGGCACAGACACAACTTCGTCCATGATCACATTTTGTTCATCCATGGTCGGCATAAAGTAAAAAGGCCGCACACAGTACGTGTGTGTGTGTGTGTGTGTGTGTGTGTGTGTGTGTGTGTGTGTGTGTGTGTGTGTGTGCATATTAGCGTATCTGTGTTTGTGTGTATGTGTGTGTTTGTGATTGTGTGTGTGTGTGTGTGTGTGTGTGTGTGTGTGTGTGTGTGTGTGTGTTCGTCGTGTGTGGGTAGCGTTTTCGGCGAATGGCTCCAGAGTTATGCGGCGGGTTAGCCATTCATTGCCCTCCTCCACGCACCAACAGAATCACACAACCATGAGGCTCCTCTGTGAACGGATTCCTGGAATGTCCAACCACCACGCCCTACACTCCCACTTACCGGACGCGCGCGCGCACGCACAAACACACACGACCTCCCCATTGCACTCCCCTTTTTTTGGGTTTGCCCTGCCCCAGATTATGGAATGAGGGAGGTTGTGGAAGACAAGGCAGAGCCAAAGGAGTGAGGGCAGATGGACAGAAGCTTACCCTTAGCACCAGATGGAGTTTGGACCGTCGCAATTAACTTAAACTTGTAAGATTCCTAGAGTGTCTGACTCTTAAGTCAGGGGTTGCGTTGCTGAACTCTAACCTAAAGCAAGATTACAGGTCCTGGAGTACCAATCTCCTTGTGTCTCACAGAGTATTAGCAACTCAACCGTCTTTATTCCTATCCGAGCTCAGCCAACCTTGACCCTACTATAGGAAGCGCGAAGTTAACAGATATATTCTAACCTGGCATATAGCTAAGAGAAGCAGTTATTGTGGCTATGTTGATATCTTTACCAGAAGAGTTGTTCATTGAGGACTCGATTTAAGTGGAGAAAGGGTGCCAGACTATTTCTTGGAAATTAGAGGAGACTTGGCCAACACAAAGGGATTTTGGTAGGCACAGGTGTTTTCGGAGCTATAATAGGGATCATGGTTTCAGAGACTCTAGTTAGAAAACCTATTAGCTCAACTTGAAGGACTTAGGAGACTGACAAGTCTACCACGGGGGCTATAAGTGCATTTTCTGGTCATCCTTTTAACAATAACTAAGTCATCTAATTAGTTAAATCAGGACGGTTCCTAATCTTAAAGCTCCAGACGTCATTGTCAGCAAAACAATAAACCGATTAGAGTGAGTGGTTAAAATACAAATTCCGCTGAAGTGACTGCCAAACCTTACAGTAACTGTCCGTCAGTATGCTGGCACCTTTGTCTTTTGTCCAACGCATGCCGTACACTGACTCCTAATGAATAAAAAGTCCCTCTGGTTGTAAGCCGACGTACTGCATCCCCTTTGGTTCTGCAATAACATTTGTGAAGGTGGGTATGGGCGTAACGTGCAACATGACCCTACCACTTTTCTGATAACCTAAAATTGTCCCCACCACTGTTTTTTTTTTTATATGAATTACATTTGTAATGTCCTTTGGCTCTACAAAGGGTTAAATCCCTCATGTTCCACCTGGATGAGAAATAGAGTTTCTATTGGTGTGAATTCACTTTGGTCCCGCCTAAACATGCAGCGATATGATTGCTGGAGTGCATTTTGGATGTAAACGCAGTGCTTAGAGAGAGGAGAGAGCTGGCTGGAGCAGGCTGTCTGTCGCAGTCGCAGGTGCATGGCCTTCCGTGAACCTAACATTATTTTACCGGTATCAACTTAAACATGTAACGTTGACTATTCAGTGTTATGAAGACACAGTCAGCTTTTTGGGGGTATACAGACCAGGAATTATTTTTCGTCTTGGTAGTTTAAGAGTTGTACAAATTAGTTCAATGAGTTAAATCTATAGCCTACTTAGTTGACATGACTCAGTTAGCTTGCAAACTAAGTGTGTGTTGTGTGCTGTAGGGCGAGTTGTGCTATTGAGGTTCCTTATGACAACGTGTAACAACCGTTGCTGTTGTTCTTCTTCTGGTGTGGCCGTTTTACCTGTTGGCAAAATCCCATCTGTGTGGCTACAGGCTAGGGTTACTCTAGTAAACATTACGATGAATTATTTTCTGACGACTGGTTAAAACTCGGGCAATATTTTCTCTTAATTCAGCAATCTGGATTAGCATCATGGACGCTGAGAATAAAAAGGGAGCCATAAGGGCTTATTTCTCAAATGTAAGTAGCTATGTAATGTTACAGTATGTAGGCAGGGAAAAGTTAGCTCACTTGTTACATCTATCAGCAAATAACCTTTGCCAGTAAACA
Organism: Aplochiton taeniatus; assembly: GCA_017639675.1. Classification (NCBI taxonomy): domain Eukaryota; kingdom Metazoa; phylum Chordata; class Actinopteri; order Galaxiiformes; family Galaxiidae; genus Aplochiton; species Aplochiton taeniatus. The sequence goes on along the minus strand of CM030174.1, from coordinate 26,414,663 downwards.
CATGCTTGGTGAGTGAGCTTATTATCTACTATTGTATGGCCAATCAGAAGTTCCCTTCATGATCATAACTTGTGACAGAGCGAGACCTGTGCGCTTTAATGTTATCTTATTGGGTACATCCTCCTGATGTAATCGTAAAAAAAACTAAATGATCTCATGTGCAAGACCAAAACAAGACCAATGTGGCTGTCAGTGACAGTGTATTACATAGTGGTTGTCCATACAGGCATCTGAGAGAGATAGAAGCAGACAGTGAGAGAGAGAGAGAGAGAGAGAGAGAGAGAGAGAGAGAGAGAGAGAGAGAGAGAGAGAGAGAGAGAGAGAGAGAGAGAGAGAGAGAGAGAGCCCAGGCCAGGCCAGGCAGACAGAGGAGAAAGAGGTGACCAGGTAAGTATTTCAACTGTGAGCTTTGGTGTGTTGTGGAAGAGTGTATTCCTGCTTCAAATATCCATAAGACATTATATCAAGAAATGCGATGAAAAATGTTCTGTCCCTGCCAAATTTAGATCCCCACTACTTTCCAAATCCAACCTACACCCTTGAACGTAGGCATTTCAAATTCAGTATAACATTTATATTATATTATATTTATTAGTAATTTAAAACTAACATGGTCCTCATTATCAAAATCCCTTTTTGGAAAGGTTGACGGGCCGGGGTTGAGTATTTTCATTCCTTGGCGTGAGGTGTGCCACAGGTCAGCCCCACAAGGGCAGGAGTTCGCAACTACTTCCGGTTCCCGTAATCCAGAATCGAAGCGGAATGTTCCTCTAAATGATTGGATGTTAGGCTTAGAGGTGGCACAGTAAAAACACGAGGACAGGAGATGAACTCCAGAGACACAAGAAAATGCATCCGCATTGCAAAGCCGAGCCCCGTTTATGACAAATCACCCAAGTTTGGCCAACGAGTTTGTCATTCCCCACGAGTTTGTGCAGTCATTCAAAAATGCGGTCACTTGGCTACGCGAGTACAGAGCGAGCCTGGACACAAGACACTAACACGGTGTCTTTAGACCACAGAGGAGATTTTGCTTCCAGCTCAAGCTATTTCACTAGCCACCGTATCCAGGTAGTCACCCAGCAACGTAGCGTCTGTGGTTGGTGAGTTTGGGCAGGTGGCCAGCTTCCACCACTCTGATGTGGTCGGACCGAGGCCTTTCCCAAGGTTAACACAACTACAGGGACAGACACACGAGAGAGGGAGATAACGTCCATCCAGAAGAGGAGGACAGGACTGAGGGACAACAGAAAGAGGAGGATGGATCTGGAGAGGGAGGGAGTGTAACGAACAGAGAGAGAGAGAGAGAGCGAGAGAGAGAGAGATAGCGGAGGTAGTGGAGGGATGGAAGAGAAGGAGGGATGCAGAGTTGGGGTGATGGAGAACAGACGAGTGAGGTGGTTACAGGAGAGCAACGGCGGAAGGGGGGAAGATAATCTGTCAAACCTGGCAGGCTTTTCATCCTCCTTGTTATCTGTGTAGTTCTTTTTGTTTATTTTCAGCCTGGGCTTAGAGAGAGGATGAGGCCCAGAGAGAGAGGCTGGTCAGCCATTATAACAGCCTCTCTTTAACTTGAATGTGTGAATATTTGAGACTATGAATGGGCCAACCAACAACTTTCCCTGGGGCTTCTGTGCTAGCAATTAAGTTGAGATTATTATCCATAATGAAAAAAACTCACATGATTATTTTTAAGAGCATTTTATTGCCCTCTTATTTTATAACGTTGTCAAGAAATTGTATGTGTACCTATGTGTGTTTGTGTGTGGACCGCACCATCCCTCCCCGCCACAAGTTTTGTCGCGCAATGTTATCAGTGGTGGCTGACAGCACTTAAGTCAATGTTTTCACTGTACGGACAACAGAGACATCGATAGAACCATGGTACTATACACAAAAGGACAACCGTTGTGTGTGTGTGTGTGTGTGTGTATGTGTGTGTGTGTGTGTGTTTGTGTGTGTGTGTGTGTGTGTGTGTGTGTGTGTGTGTGTGTGTGTGCGTACATGCGTGCGTGGGTGGGTGAGTGTATGTGGGTGGGCGCATATGTGTCGGTGTTTTGTGTGCAGGGGTCTATTCAGCCCCTTCCTGTCTTTTGTGCGGAAGCAAGGCTAAACCCAAAAAGCGAGAGTTGTACTCCTACCCCTTTTCTTCCACTCACAAAGATAGGCGCAACTCGGGACAAAAGATCCAATTACTGAGTGGGGAAACCAAAGACTTTTGGCCCACACGTACAAGTACACAAAATGAGAATCTTACACACAATTTGATGCACGCTCTCATCTACACACCAACATAACTATGAATCGAGACACGACTACACACAATTATGATGACATATTTGCAAGTGGCAATAATAACTTGAAGGGGAAACCTTGATGATTTAACCTCTCAGCGTGCAGTGGGCCCGCCCCGTGCTATGTTCTCTTATTATTCTGAACATTTGAATGTGTTTTAATGATTTGACGTTTTAAAAGTAACTTTAAGGTCTGCATTTAATCTATGCAACGACAGGGTAAACCCTCATCTTTTGAACCATCTATGCGGATTCACTGTCTTTGAATTGTGATAAAAATGAACCACGTCTTTACATAGGGCTGACGACAAGCTGCAGTTACGAGAAAACTGGGTGCGCCGTACTTTGTTGGCTTACGGATATCCGCAACCATGACCAAAACAAGATCAAATGTATATCAATCTTACTGTGAGCATCTCTCGAGTCAATACTCGGTGAGTTTGTTTTGATTTCGTCTTGCTAGCAACAAGAAATATGTAAACCACGATATACAATACATTTCACAATTTGTTTTAGGGCAGTGTTTGTAATCAGTCAAACTTTTGCTTTAAAACAAGGCAAATCTCGAGTAATCCGACTGATATTGGCCAAGCTGCCCGTCTCGATTTTCTGTTATTGCTTTCTCTATTTTTCAACTAGCTAGCAAGTATCACAATCCATGCTATACTTTAGTCAGTGACACACCTAGCCATTAGTATTCAAACTTCAGCCAATGAGATACCCTTTTGATGGATATGATGGGTTGCTAGATGAGTTTAGTAGAACTTGTGTGCATGACCTTTCGCATGGCAAGACAGGAGTGCACAGACTTTGGTTTAGTGTGGGTACATTTGTGACTTGGAACACTTTCGGCTATCTGCCAACTCTTACAAAAAAAAGCCCTCTTAGAGGTTCAAACCTTTACCCAGACATGGCGGACATGTTGTTCAATGAATATCCAAAGTTTTAAAATGGACATAGTAAATGATTGATTTATTACATTTGAATGATTAAACAATGTATGAAAAAAATGTAAGTGTATATTTCATCTCTTCTTCTCTTTATTTATAAATATAATTGCCCCAACATAACACATTCGCATAGCTTAAGAAATTACAAGATATTGGCTTTCAAATAATCCTACACACTTGCATACGACACCTACACTTCTTTAGTAATTGGTTGTGCAATTTAGGTACGTCTTTTGAGATGAACATTTAAAAATAGAACCTATTAACTAACTAACTAACTAACTAACTAACTAACTAACTAACTAACTATTGCAAAGAGGTTAAAATGCCTTCTCTGACGAATGTTCCTGGTTTCCCCGTTGATATGCTTAATAAACCGGAAGGGAGGACAGCCATGCAGGGAGATAGACACACTAGTGGAAACAACATGAAGCCATAGAGCCACTGTACACACAGTCACACACACACAAGTATGCAGGGCCATACATGAATAAATAATCCAAACACATTAATGAAACAGGCTTACACCCCCCCCATTTTTGGCCACAGAGAATCCCAGCAATAATGGGCACCACTGAAACACTGTACCACAGTAGAGACATTCACAGACCATATAGCACCCCCACAAACACTGTCCTCCCGCTCTCACAAACAGTCGCTCGACAGTCCCACAGCCCTGCCGACCGTCCCCTCCGACACAGTCCCACAGCCCTGCCGACCGTCCCCTCCGACACAGTCCCACAGCGCTGCCGGCCGATCCCTCCGACACAGTCCCACAGCGCTGCCGGCCGATCCCTCCGACACAGTCCCACAGCGCTGCCGACCGATCCCTCCGACACAGTCCCACAGCCCTGCCGGCCGATCCCTCCGACACAGTCCCACAGCGCTGCCGACCCACCCCTCCGACACAGTCCCACAGCGCTGCCGACCGATCCCTCCGACACAGTGCCACAGCCCTAACGACCGATACCCACCGACACAGTCCCACAACCCTGCCGACCGGCGGCGGCGGATCTTTGTTTGCCTCTCACCACGCCAGGAGCCGTGGCGGCACAATGTCCTCGCACTGAGTCACCGCTGACTAACCGCCACTTTCATCATCACACAAGCCCGTCACACACTCCAGGAATCAGACACGGGCGCTCGGGCACACGCAGAACTGCCCACGGGTGGACAAGTGCGTCCTCGAGCGCAAGCATGCAGGCACAGACACGCACACACACACACGCACACACACACACGCACGCGCACTGACATTATCCACATATGAAGTCAAATTGCTACACTGGCAAATCATGTCAGCAGTGGTTAAGCCCACACATCATGCGCTTTACGAGATAATAGACGGAGCAGGTGCTACAGTGAAGCTCACAACGTGTGTGGGTGTGTGTGTGCGTGCGTGTGTGTGTGTGTGTGTGTGTGTGTGTGTGTGTGTTTGTGTTGAACAAAGCATGGCACGGTCTACGACAGAACAGCGTGTGATTGCTTGTTGGTGTGTGTGTGTGTGTGTGTGTGTGTGTGTGTGTGTGTTTGTGTTGAACAAAGCATGGCACGGTCTACGACAGAACAGCGTGTGATTGCTTGTTGGTGTGTGTGTGTGTGTGTGTGTGTGTGTGTAGTGGGAGGGCTTGTAATGCTGTGTGCACGGTTGGGTGGGTGACGAGTGCGCAGAGCGCTAGTAAACTGGGACTTACGAGAGAGGGAGTGGGATCCTTTGGGCAGGTACTCGTACAGCAGAGGGTTGTCATCCCCCAGCATCTCTGCCCGCAGCGACAGCAGGCTGTTCTTACTCATCAGCGCCGCTCTCAGATTGGCCACCGACGCCGTCGCTCGGGCCCCGGCCTCGCCCCCTGTCTCGTCCGATTCGCCGGGACCCATGAAGCCCGCCTCTCCGGCCAGAGCCTCTTCTTGCTTGAGGAAGAAGTCGAGGCGCTCGCCGCGGCTGTCGGAGCTGTTGGGCTCCGTCGTGTCGGCACCTGGACACACACAGAGGGAGGAGAGGTCACTTTAGGGACTACAGGGCCCATAATGCAACAGATCAGGTCGCAGACATGTTGTCGACGTGAGTAAGATCAACAGGTTTAACTGAACTTGTCGACGGGGAAAACAATCACCAACCTATTTCATCAGTTCTAACTGGCCTCAAGCAGGCCCTATTTCCTTGTGTGGCGCAGACGCACTTTTGCCAGACCGTGTATCAATCCTCATGTCTGTGCTCATCTACCAACTCTCGGTCACACAGACACACACACACCCTCACACAAACACAGCCATGTTCACAAACCCTCGGCAGTCAACCGCAGCGCAGCACGTAACCCGGATATCAGAACGTTTGCCTGAGAGGAAGAGACAGAAGACAGCGAGACGTAGGGGAAGAGATGAAAGACGTTGCAGGCGTGCGTATTTGTGTGCGTGAGCGCTCTGACGCGGCTGTGACAGTTGAAAGCAGCGAGTGTGTGGAACAGCTGTCAGCGTCAGACACACGCCGCTAGAGGCTCCTCTGTAGATCAACACGTCTGTCAGTCCACAGCCCTGACAGGCCTGCTGACGGCAGCTCCGCACACACACATACACACACACACACGCACACACACACACACACACACGCACACACGCAGTAAACACAACACACACATAAACACATAAGTAAACACAGTCACACAATTCACCAAATCAACATAAGTAAAGTGTAGCATATACACACATGGTGTGCAACTTCTTAAACACCTTTTGATAAACACACCCTCATCCACACAAAAATCCTACGTTTGTTTGCCTTCTAATTGGCATTTACTTCCTAATTGTGCTGTGTTTGTTTTCTCCCAAATACGTAGGGGACAAAACTCACAGCCTATGTGTGCAAGAGATCACTACGTATGTGAAAAAAGGCCCTAGCAACACTTCCGGGCGGCGGAAATTACAATTTGGGGTGAGAGAATATGCCTTCGATTTGTTCCGTTTGGGAATGAACCCAAATATTGGTGTAGTGCAGAGGGCTCAATTTTATCCCCCCTCGAAAGGCAATAACAGCCAGACTCTCAACTATGTGTTGAAGTCGTCGAAGACTAAAAGGAAAGATGCCGGTGCTACACTCTAAAAAATGGGGGTTCTTCAAACAACAACTGATGAATTACAAATAAAATGTAACGTTACCAATGTCCTAACTGCTCTGTGAAAGCAGTGTCTTTTACCAAATATTTAAGGCATTGCAGTACCTCCATGAAAGTGCGACACATTTCTCTGTCAAGTGTACGCGTAATGGATGTCATATACTTGTGCATAAAAAAAATCATGATAACATTGTAGAAACCAATCCAAGATAGCAAGAGTGAACATATTTGTCGATTATAGTCTCTTTTTATAATTCTATGGCCTAAAAGTAGACAGATGTAGTTCCCATTTTCTTGTACATACTTGTGATGTGTCATTCATTATTTTATTAGCTAGAACTTGTCAATGATGCAGAAGAAGAAAAGCAGTAATGACCACCTAATTACAATGGCTCAAGACATTCAAAATGTTAGGCCTGATTGGAGCTCCTGCTGAATAAGATGACCAGGATGAAGCAATACAGAATGTCACATCTCGTTCCACTAAGGAAACCGCAGTAGTTTACCTAACTAAGAGACGGTGACTAGGTGCTGGAGGAAAATATCTGACTGTCAGGAGGGCCCTGTTCAAAGAGGTCACTTAGTCGTAGTATAACAGCAATGACTATACTGTATATTGATGGCTGCTTCTTGCTTTCAGGTGGTTTACTTTGAAACCCATATTTTATCCTTAAAGATCTACAGTTTGAGGTTGCAATCCTGCTCCTACCATCTGTTTAAGGAAAACCAGTCTCTCCTGAAATGTCATATTAAAAAATGTTTTGATAGTACAACTATAATGCATGCCAATTTTATTTTATTTTATGATAAATTGCTAAACCTGTTTTTCTTCTCTTCAGTCGCAGAAGCCTGACATGCTTACACCTCAGATGATCCTCATTGGCTGCAGAGAGGAGTGCCTTTGCTGTACAGTCAAATGAAATTGTCAATGGACGACGAGGTTGTAATTGAGGATTGTGCTGACATCTCGTTGGCACTCTGTCTTCTTTTCTCTCTCTACTTTGTTTTTGGGGGATGGAGCAGCCAATAAAACTCTCATGTTCCTGGCATGCTTTGTATACAAACTGAGGGAAGGAGCAAGAATCCCAGCCACTGTTCAGCGCATCTACAACTCCCTCTGTGAATGATCATATACAGCCAAGCAATGTCTATATATTTTTTCAAATCCGAGTTTGTGCTCACTTGTAACTGTATGATTCTCTAATATATTTGAACATAGCTTTATTGCAATTTGAATGTGAACGTGGATGTTCTTTTTAAATAGTTTAATGCGTTAACTTTTATGAATTTGAATGCTTTTTTTTTTGTATAATAGGCCTATATTCAATGATTTCCTTTGAATGTGATATATAAATAGTTTTAGTGTGATCCAATTAATTTAAATTGTTGATGCCAAAGTGAACTAAACCCTAAAATAAAATGTATTTTTCGAAATTCATCTTTGTGCCTAATGTGTGTTAGTTAAATTGATCAATACATTTATTATTAAAGTGCTTTCATGTAAATCAATACATTGAAATTGTAAATCACAATTGCCAAATAATTATCAGGTAAAATATAACTATATAAATAAAAACACTAAAGAACCCTGTATGGTTCTTAAAATGGTTCTTTATAGATCCCTTTGAACAATAGTTCTATATACCACCAAAAATGGTTCTGCCCTGGTTACAAACCAAATAACCTTTTTTAGGTACTTTTTCTAAGAGGGATGTGTTTTCTACATTTAACTTCAATTATAAAGCTGTATCTACACAGTTGTATCGAACTAGACCGTCACTAGTCGCAAATTAACTTTACCTAGCAAGTAGTGTAGTAGGCTAGCCTATTAAGTAACCTAACTGTAAGCGCAGCACGTAGAAACCAAATGTTGTATAATCACAACAGCACAGTGTGTTGGGCAAGATGGATTTCAAACCATTTAAAAACAAAAAAAATTAATTGTATGCCGATTGCGCTCACGGAGTATAACTTGTTTACAGTCGTATGCCGACAATGTAGCCAATACTTGCGCCACCCGGAAAATAGTTTTTCGTCGTTGTGACGTCAGGCAGATCTCTCTCGTATTTAATTTGAAAAAGCTTCAAGCTCTCAATCTGTCAAGCGCAAGGATGCTATTACGACACAAACGTGCACACGAGCGCGCGCGCGCGCGCACACACTGAGCAGAGGGACGCTAAAACAGGAGAGACACACAGGCTTGGGAGAGCTAATGGAGACATGCTGAGTGTTTACTCAGCGGGCCCTCGGGGACTGTGTGACGGTGTGGGCCACGCTGTGTGCAGACGAGGAGCAGCGTCGAGCGCTGTGGGTTTGTTTGGGAACAGGGAAAAAAAAGACCCAGTGACATCCCTCTACACACTTGATGCCCTCACATCTACACAGAGTCTGCTCTCTGTGTACACCCACACACACACACGCACACGCACACACACACACACGCACACTCACACACACACACACACACACACACACACACACACACACACACACACACAACGCGTGTTCGTGTCACACACACTAAAGAGGAAGAAACGGCGAAGAATAGACAGCGACAGAGACGAAAGTGAAAGGAACGGCCGGGTGGGGCTACGCGAGAAAGAGTGAGGCGGCGTGCACAAACCTTGTTTGTGTTCAATGTCAGATATACAGTAAGTGTGGCACACTAGACAGGCAGATAGGAAGACAGACAGACAGAAAGACAGACAGGCAGACCGAAAAACAGGCAGCCAGGCAGACAGACAGGCAGAAAGGCAGACAGACAGGCAGGAGGACGGACGATAAAGCCAAACGTACAGGTTGCAAACGTTATGAGCACCATGAGCCATGCGATGATTGTGATAGGATTGAGAAGGAAAGCAGATAAGTCTAACAGACATGCAGTATCAGGCCCGCAAACAGAGAGCTACTGAAATGACACGGGGGAGAAGAAGAGAGAGAAAGAGAGTGGGAGGGAGGGTGGGGCAAGGGTGAGCTGTGGAGGAGGCACAGGAATACAACCAAAAAAAACACAACCCACTCACACACACACACACACGCACGCACCGAGAGGGAGAAAGTTAATTACGGAGGGGGAGTCGGGGCTTGGTGTAGGGAGCACGGGGTGGAGGAATTCATTAGAGTTCTGCCCTCTCCTCCAGTGGGCAGCCCAGTCGCCACAGGAGTCAATCAATAACATAGATCCGCTGTTTCACAAACACACACACACACACACACACACACACACACACACTCGGTATAAAAGACATACACACGATCCTGAGGGAGGAGAGTAAAGGGGGGGGGGCAGAAAAGAAGGTCACTTCTGTGACCCCCATCTTCTTCTACTCATCTGTTCATTGGACGAGAGAACGACCCCTGGCCTGTGTTTCCCAGCGTTCCCCTGTACCAGAGTGTCTACAGATGGATCATGTCCACTGTGGTATTCAATAAATAGAAAAGCCTTTGTCTGTATGCACACGTCAAAACCAAACCATTTAGCAAAGGCTCATAACAAACGGAGTGAATGAAAGCCTCATGTCACAACGGTGCAAGGATATGCTTTTTCTTTTTCCAAACGCACACAGCTGCATCTTTTCGAGACACATAAATATGCCTCACATTTACTACACTGACGCTCTAAGAAAGAGAGCACAACGTGTCGTAGAAGGATCGATGAGGACTTCAATGTCTACAAAGGGGACACGAATAAATAACACATACACACTAACCGAAATAGTTTTTCTGTACTATGTAAGCCCACACTGCTACCCCTCTGTAAACCCGTTGACATGTGTCACTTAAACGCCACGCTCTCTTTTTGATAAGCGCCGTGGCCAGCGAGTGCATCATGGCCGTCGTATCAAACACAACCCCGAAACCACATCCATTCCACACACAGTGGACTGTATAGCTGCTGCATAGTCTCCTAAGCAGACAGGGCCTCTGCATGCAAAGTGCACAAATACATGCTGTGTTGATGTCCCCTTGGTTTGTTGCGAGTCCCCCTTTGTGCATAATATGGACGCCTGAAACAAAACGCCACCTCATAAATTGTATATTATCGGCCAGAGCTTGGTGTTTAAGCTGGAAGCTGTTGTGTTGTGTGCCTATGCCATTTTGTATTCACTCTTCACCTTTCATGTTGCCACCGAGTCTCACAGTGAGATATGTACAGTCGACAGCGTTTCCATTTTTCTCATTGTGAAAGAGGTCCGAATAATTTAGATTTCTGCTTTCTGTCGAGATTCTCCGCTTAATTTAGTTGCCATGGTAGCCGGGCACCCTTGGCTTCAACATTTATGCTAAATAAAACACCCTTTTAGGAGAAGACACAAATACATGGAATTGGTATGTCTATGTGTCTCTTTGTTCCAATGTGTGTGAGTGTACGCGTGTGTGAGTGAGTGCCAGTGTGTGTGTGTGTGTGTCTGTCTGTGTGTATGATATACAGCCTGTGTGGGGGCTTGGGTGGGAAGCAAAGGCAGAATAAGATTGCCATGGAACAAAAGATCTGTGCATGAAACTCGACATCATGCGTGTGTGTGTGTGTGTGTGTGTGTGTGGGGGGGGGGGGTTATGTGTGCCTGTGAGGGACTACATTTATCCTCCATTAAGAGTTGCCTAATGGTCAGTTGATACAGTTTTATGGGGCTGGGGTTTCAGGCGGTACAGTATATCTGACTGAAATGTGTGTGTGTGCGTGTCTGTGTGTTTGTGTTTATTTTATGAGGGAGTTGTGCGTTTAGAAAATGTGCCTCGCTGCAGTAAAAAAGAAGGGAGACCGAGAGGGCCTGAAGTGGGAGGCAAGGTCAGCTGACCTAAGTTGATCTCTGACCTTCTGTTCTGAGGCTTAGGGAGAGAAATTGTGTGGGCGTGTGTGTGCGTGTGTGTGCGTGTGTGCGTGGGTGTGTGAGACCAAATTGCCCCTCCTCAAGTGAAAGCCAACTCTGTTTTTTCTGTGAGGGAGTCGTAGTGTTCCCCTGGTGCAGAGAACTCCACTTTCCGACAACTACACATCTACGGGAAAAGGACGGCAGAAAACACAGACACGCATGTGCACTCACCAACGCACACAACCACACCCACCCAAAAACACAACGCACACCCGACACACTTTATGGAGTGTCTCTTAATGACTTGGTCTAATTGTAGATGACGTCTCATCAACAGTGGCAGAAGGCAAACTCGAGAGCGAGGTCTGTCACCCAAAGTCAGCACAGTAGTCAGACAGAGGAG